>JAAALK010000287.1:15259651-15471390 GCA_019279435.1 Zizania palustris | reverse complement strand
GAAGTACTGCCTCAATGTTTCTCGGGGAGCTGTTTCACTTGGAAAAGGCTTCCTGTCGACATGGGGGGCACGAAGGTGCCCTGAAAGTTACTTATAAACTTCTTCTTCAATTGTGACCATGAAGTGATTGATCCTGGCTTTAAAGACCAGAACCATCTCAACGCCACTCCTTGGAGGGCTAACGGGAAGCACTTCGCCATAGTTTCTCTGTCTCCGCCACTAGCTTCAATTGCTAGGGCATAAGAACGCGCAAACTCACTGGGATCTTCGTCTCCGGTATACTTGCAAAGCTTCGAAGCTTTGAACTTCGGATCGAAGCGAACCTTCTGAAGCTCGGGATGCAACGGAGATTCACTGTCGTAAGAGGCGTTCTCCGGGGCTTCGGGATAATCAAGATCGTCGTCTTCATGCACTTCGGGGATAGCTGGGGTGGCTTGAGGGCGAAGCCTGTTCGCAGCCTCTTGCCGCCACCTCGCTACCTCGGCTTGAAGGTTGGCCATTTGAGTGGCCATATCTCCAAGGCTATCTTCATCTCCTCCGGAAGGACCTTCCGGGTCTTGAGAACTGGTATGATCAGTTCGAATCGGAATGGAGGGTGGCAGAGTGGCTCCGGGCGGTCGGAGTATGGAAGGGGTTGGTGGAGAGGTTTCGTATCCTCGAGGGATAGAAGCCCCTTGCGGAGTTTGAGGTGGAGGGATGGTCGAAGACCCTCCGACTTCGACTGTGTCGAAGGGTATCTCTCCGGAGATCCGAGAGGACCTCCGAGTGGGATTGCGAGGTGCGCTCCGCTTAGGAGGCATGATGCAAGAAATTGGTAGAGAACGAAGTTTTTTGAACTAGGTTCCCCACGGACGGCGCCAACTGTTGGCGTAAAAGATTACGCTAACAGGTTTCTGTAGAAAAGAAACTAACAAACGAAGTGTTTGCGAAGCAAACTGTTCTAAGCCTCCGAAAGGATAATAGCTTAGAATAGTTCGAAAGTGTGTATTGAATCACTTGTAGTCAGTCCCCATTACAGAGTGAAATGGGGAGTATTTATAGGCCCAAACATTAAGGAAAAGACCTATTTACCCTTCTATTACAACCGACATTAAGGAAACTATTCGGTTTCCTTAATAGGGCTAAAATGGTAAAAGACTAATCTAATAGGATAGAAGATAAGTCTTCCATCTTAGCTGGCAGAAAAGATCTTGAAAGGCTTTGGTTCGAAGACATACTTCGAACCAGTGTCTGTCTTCGGGCTTCGAACCGGGTTCCGAGCATCTTCGAAGAAGGTCTTCGGACAATCTTCGAACTAGCTGGTTGTCTTCATGCTGCTTTGGCAATAACCCCGAAGATGAGATATTTTCCCCCAACAACGGTGGTAGTACTAGTTCTTGCTGTTGCAAGTAGTACTGCTTTACTGTAGCTACAGTGTTTGGCTACAGCTTTTCACCTTCTATCGCCCAGCTTTTTGATCGAAGCTGACGGTCTCTTTTACCTTTTTCGGGGTGTGTCTGGTGAAGCTCGTCTTAGTGCGAAGCCCCTCAACTCCGTGAGGCAGGCTTCGATCGAACATCTTTAAAGACTTCGCTCAGACTTCGAACTTCGGTTTTTTGTGTCTGAGTTGCTAGCTTCGAAGTTCTTCCTATATTGGACAGCATCGCATACTTCGAACTAGCATACTCCGAATCTATCTGTTCGAAGTGCACACTTCGTTAGGCTTCGAAGTTGGGTTCGAAGTTTGTCTGTTCTGATAGACTTCGCTTGGATTCCTTTATGGCGTGTCAGCCTTCGTTTCTCTTCCCGAAGTTTTCCCTTTTCGAAGATAGAGTGTAGGCTTCGGACTTGATTTTCTGTCACGTGACAGACTTCACTCCTACGTTCGAAGGTTGTCTGTTTGTGTGTTCGAAGCTTTGTGTTCGAAGTTTCGTGTTCAAAGGTTTAGCTTCGAGGCTTTCGGTTCGAAGTACTTTCGAAGTCTTGTCTTCGAAGTGCATACTTCGAAGCAGGCTCCGGCACTGTTTTACTTCGCTCTGAAGCTCGTGAGTCGAAGCTGTGTGCGAAGACTTGTCTTCGAAGTGCATACTTCGAACCCAGCTCCGGCACTGTTTTTTACTTCGCTCCGAAGTACTCTTCGCGTCTTATCACTTCGAACTAGCCTAGACAGTGACACCTTCGGCTTTTCGGACAGACTCCGACACCAACCTCCGAAGCATACCTCGACGTGCGAAGGGGGCTTCGCCAAGTCCCGAACAGGAGACAACTTTGGACAGTAACTTCTCATTTCACTTTATACATACTTAGATCATTTCATTGAGAAGTTTAGGCCTGTTACAATTTGTTCATCTGCCTAGTTGCACCACTTTAGTTTTACACTGTCTATCATCTGATGCTTCTAGGTTAGAAACCTTTAGACTTAGGCCTTCTGTTTATTTTCTGCTGCGTAGTATTTTTGAGGTGCGTTGGGTATTGGGAACAGGCCATTGATTCGGAAGAATTTTTAAGGCGCCCATTCACCCCCCTCTGGTCGCTACTTTCGGTCCTACAAGTGGTATCAGAGCGAGGTTAGGGTTTTTCCATACCTTAACCGGTTCTAAACCCCAGTAGTGACTATGACGTCTCCTGGCAAGGTCCCGTCCTTGGAAGCCTATGGCTATAATTATTGGAAGACTCGCATGCGAGCCTATCTCATGAGCCAGGGTTCGGACATATGGGACATTTGCGTTCACACCACATTTGTCATTTTGCCAGTTACTGAGCAAGGTACTGCTGGTATCATTGCTCAGCATCTGAGCAACAGTAAGGCTGTGAACATTTTATTTTCTGGTTTAGGTCCCACTGAGTTTGAGCGTGTGAGTCATCTCTCCACTGCGAGAGAGATCTGGGCTACCCTCAAGGCACACCATGAGGGAACAGCACAGGTCAAGGCTCGGCTCTATCAGACCTACCGGCGTGAATATGAGAATTTCACACAGAAGCCGGGTGAATCAATTGAGGCTTTGTTTGGTCGCTTTCAGTCGATCATTAACAAGCTTCGGGACAACAAGGCTGAGGGTGCTCAGTTAGTCTCAGATCATGAGCAGGCGCTCAAGGTTCTTCATACCTTGGACCCAAAGATCTGGGAGATCAAGGTATCATCTATCGTTGAGAGTACTTCTTACGATACCTTGACCATTTCTGAGTTATTTAGCAAGCTGAAGGCCACTGAGGTAGATGTCCAGTTGAGATCAAATCTCACTGGCTCTGGATCAAAATCCCTGGCCCTTGCTACACCTTCTGTTGATCCCTCTGCTGTGAGTTGTGCTGGGTTCTCCTTGATGTCTATCACTGAGGACCAGCTTGAGTTGTTGGGAGATGATGATTTGTGTCTCTTTAACAACCGGGTGCGTCGTGTCTATGATAAAAGAATGTTCAAAAGACACGGCACAAAATCCGGATGCTTTGAATGTGGTGATCCAGGACACTTCATCGCCGATTGCCCCAAGCGCAGTGGCTACAAGAAGGGCGCCGACAGCAGCTTCCACGACTCCGGCAAGCATGAGAGCCCCTCCTTCAACAAGGGCAAGCCGAAGACTCGGTTCTTCAAGAAGGCCCTGAAGGACTACCGGCGAGAGAACAAGAAGCGCGACAAGGCCTTCTTCACCGAGATGGAGAAGAGCTACTCCAAGAGATCCACGTCTTCTTCCTCTTCATCGAGCTCAAGTGATGAGGAGATTACCATCAAGAAGGGGAAGGACAAGGATGATCCGGCGGGCCTCTGCTTCATGGCTTTCGGAGACAAGCCGAAGAGCCGATCACACTAGCGCCGAAGATCCCGCAAGAGCTTCTGCTCCATGGCTCTTGGGGATAGAGAAGAAAAGAGCTCCTCCGACGACTCCGACGACGACGATAGCAAGGTATCATCTTATGAGCGCGAAATTGTCGATTTACTTGAGAGCAATCGTCAGGAGTTGAAGTATCGGGAGAAACTGCTTAGGGGGGCTAAGAAAAGGATAGACGAGTTAGAGAGTGAGCTTGCCGTGGCCAACGGTAGGATTGAGAGTCTATCCTCTTCCCCTTGCTTGGGTGATAGCAGTGAGTGCCCGAAGTGTGAGGTGCTTCTGTGTGACCTGTCGACTTTGAAGTCCAGGTACACAGAAAGGGTTGATGAGAGGGACGCTTTGGCCACTGAGCTTGAAAGCGCTCAGCAGGAGCTAAAAGATGCTCAAGCCACTGTCGTTGCACCCTGTGTTGATTGCCCATCTCATCTAGCTGCCTTAGCTGAGCTGAAATCCAAGGGCAATGAGCATTTGGGTGATTTGGAGAGGTTGAGAGCTGAGCTTGCGCAGACTAGGCTAGAGCTTGAGACATTGTCAGTTCCACCCACTGTTTGTGAGAACTGCCTGTCTCTTAGAATGGAATTAATTAAGCTAAAAGCCGGAAAGTCTGTCCAAAAAGAAGTTGAGTGTGAGACCTGCTTGTCTCAGGTGGAGGTTCTAGCTTCCTTGAGAGAGGAGCTAGCTGATTCTCAGAATGAGAACTTTTACCTCCGGTCTATCCTGAGTTGGATCAGTGCCAGAGAGCCACAGCTTGGCATGATGATCCAGCAGTTCAAGAGGAAGGATGGGTTTGGAGTAGGTTACACCTACACCAAGGCTGACTTTGAGAGTGCCCTCAGCCGGGCAGTGGAGTGGAGTAAAATGACTCCAGAGCAGAGGTATCCCAAGACTCACTCCACTGAGACCTCCCAGGCTTGTCAGCCCAAGGATGGAGTGATCCATGAACCACCCAAAGCTCCACCCAAGAAGCCTATCTGGGTTCCTAAGCCCAAACACCTCCACTCTTCTCTAGACTCTCTTCCTGGACCCTCTCAGCCCAAGAAGACCACACCAAACACTACCAAGCCCAAGAATCCCAAGCCTCAACCACATCCCAAGAAGCCTACCTATCATTGTGAGTTTTGTCAGAGAGACGGGCATCTTGCGGAGTTTTGCTTCAGGAGGAAGCGGGTTGAGAGAGCAGAGAGGGCTCGTAGTGATCAGGAGCAGTTCTATCAGCAGGGTGGTAGACTACGTGTTCCTCGGCGCGGGGAGAGGCTAGAGGCCAGGCCGCGTCGTGTAGGTGGTGGTAGAGGAGACGACTTTCCTACCCGTGCTCAAGTGAGTGGTGTTCGTTCCGGCAGAGTTCCAGACCGAGTTGGCTACGGTTCTGGACCTCGTAGCCGTAGGGTTAGGAAGAACCATGGACCGCGCTTTGAGCCGCGTTTTGGTCCAAACTCTTTTGATGGTTTTCGCTTTCCATCTTTTGAGCAGATGGCTCGACACTGGTTTAGCTCTTTTGCTAAACCTGGTGCCGGACCATTTGCTCCCACTTACAGACATTGATTGTGCAGGACCGGGGACTGGAGGATGTTTGGATCATGGACTCAGGATGCTCTCGCCACATGACGGGACATCGCAGATGGTTCTCCAGTCTCACTCCCCGAGCTCCAAAGAGTACATTACATTCGGGAACAGCGGTCAAGGGAAAGTAAGTGGCATAGGCTCAATCAGCATCTCAGACCATTTCTCTTTAAAGAATGTTGCTTTGGTTAAAAATCTGAACTTTAATTTAATCTTTGTATCGCAACTTCTTGAGGATGGTTTGCAAGTGCGTTTTAAGAAGGGAAATTCTTCTGTGATTGATTCTAGAGGGTCTTTGGTTTGTCAGATTTTACCCTTCGGTAAAGTTTTTCGAATTGACTTCTCTAGTTCTTTTGGCCCTTCTCGCTGTTTAATTGCTGGATCTTCTTCTGAGCTCTGGAAGTGGCATAGGAGGTTAGGTCATTTGAGTTTCGATCTGCTAGTCAGGTTAAGCTCTATGGACCTCATCCGAGGATTGCCCAAGCTTAAAATGGAGAAGGATCTAGTTTGTCATCCCTGTCGTCATGGGAAAATGGTTGCCGCTTCTCACTCACCTGTGACTCAGGTGATGACTTCGTATCCAGGCGAGCTTTTACATTTGGACACTGTAGGTCCAGCTCGGGTACGCTCAGTCGGTGGGAAGTGGTATGCACTTGTGATTGTTGACGACTTTTCTCGTTTCTCGTGGGTTTTCTTTTTGGAGTCTAAGGATGAAACTTTTCAATTTGTCCATGACCTGATTTTGAAGCTGAAGAATGAGAACAATGGTCGGATGCGAGCAATTCGCTCTGACAACGGCTCTGAGTTCAAGAACTCTCAGTTCGTCAGCTTCTGTGGTGATCAGGGTCTGGACCATCAGTTTTCTTCTCCTTACACTCCCCCACAGAACGGCGTTGTGGAACGAAAGAACCGCACGCTAGTTGAGATGGCCAGGACGATGCTCGATGAGCACAGGACTCCTAGGCGTTTTTGGGCTGAAGCCATGAACACGGCTTGCTATCTGGCCAACCGCATTTTTCTTAGAGCTTACATTGGTAAGACATCATATGAGTTGCGGTTTGGCAGACAGCCCAAGGTTAGCCACTTGCGAGCATTTGGCTGCAAGTGCTTTGTGCTCAAGAAGGGAGGGCATTTGGACAAATTTGAGTCTCGTTGCTGGGATGGTGTCTTTCTTGGTTATGCATTGCATTCTCGAGGCTTCCGTGTTTGGAACCTCGAATCTCAGCTGCTTGTCGAGACGTGTGAGGTTTCATTTGATGAGTCCTTGCCTTCTTTGACTCCTTCTTTTGAGCTTTCTGGTGATGATGAGCTCGGAGAGTCCATCTTCGAGGAAGATGAGGATACTCCAGCTGCTGTTGAGGGCGGACCTTCTGCATCCCCCGCAGAGCCCACACCTTCTGTGACTTCGACTGATGATGAGGGCGGACCTCTGATCACTTCTTCCACTTCGATCGAGCCCCCTCAGTCGAGTCCAGAGGTGCCAGCTGCTGACTCCGGTGAGGTGACTTCAGATCACCAGGGAACCCGAGCAGTTCAGCGTGACCACCCCTCAGAGCTCATCATTGGTGATTTAACTGAAAGGACTTTGCGTTCTTCTGCCTCTCTCGCTGTGTTTGCTGAATCTGCATTTGTTGCATCTTTTGAGCCCAGAGACATTTCTCATGCTCTCTCTGATTCTAATTGGATTAATGCCATGCAAGAAGAGCTTGAGAATTTTGTCCGCAATCGGGTTTGGACACTAGTTGAGCCACCACCAGGATGCAACCCCATAGGCACCAAGTGGGTATTCAAGAACAAACAAGGTGAAGATGGGGTTGTGGTGCGCAACAAGGCTCGACTAGTCGCCCAGGGTTATTGCCAGAAGGAAGGTATTGACTTTGAAGAAACCTTCGCTCCTGTGGCCCGTCTTGAGTCCATTCGTATTCTTCTAGCTTTTGCCGTTTCGAAAGGTTTTAAGCTTTTTCAAATGGACGTAAGAGTGCTTTTCTGAACGGGTTCATAGAGGAGGAGGTTTATGTTAGGCAACCCCCCGGTTTTGAGAACCCTAAGTTTCCTCGACATGTTTTTAAGTTGCACAAAGCTTTATACGGGTTGAAGCAAGCCCCCAGGGCTTGGTATGACCGGTTAAAGCAATTTTTGTTGGGGAAGGGCTTTGTGATGGGTTCTGTGGACAAAACTCTTTTCTTGCTCAGAGATGCTTCAGATTTTTTAGTTGCTCAGATTTACGTGGACGATATTATCTTTGGCGGTACTACTGATTCTCTTGTGTCCAAGTTTTCTGAGCAGATGCACAGTGAGTTTGAGATGAGCCTCATGGGTGAGCTTAAGTACTTTTTAGGGCTCCAGATCAAGCAGACCAAGGACGGCACCTTCATCCACCAAGGTAAGTACACTCGCGATATGTTAAAGAAATTTGACTTTGGTGGTGAATTAAAGCCGCAGATGACCCCGATGGGCACTTCTGGGGGTTTGGACAAGGACGAGAGCGGTGTCAAGGTCAATGAGAGAGAATTTCGAGGGATGATCGGTTCGCTGTTGTACTTGACGGCAACAAGACCGGACATACAGTTCGTCGTGGGACTTTGCGCGCGTTTTCAGTCTTCACCACGCGCGTCTCACCGGCAGGCTGTCAAGCGCATTTTCAGGTATCTCACCTATGCGCCTGATCTTGGTCTTTATTATTCAGCATCATCATCACTTGATTTATCTGGCTTTTCGGACGCCGACTTTGGTGGGTGCCGGTTGGATCGCAAGTCGACTTCCGGTACTTGCCAGTTTCTTGGTTCTTCCCTTGTATCTTGGTCTTCTCGAAAGCAATCTGGAGTTGCTCTTTCGACCACAGAGGCTGAGTATGTAGCTGCTGCTAGCTGCTGCTCACAGATGGTTTGGATGATTTCTACTCTACGAGACTTTGGGTTGTTCTTTCCTACCAGGGTTCCATTGTTTTGCGACAACACTAGTGCTATTAGTGTAGGGAAAAACCCGTGTCTTCATTCAAAAACCAAACATATTGATGTGCGCTTTCACTTCTTGCGGGATCAATATGAGAAAGGTGTCATTGACCTTATTCATGTTGATACCCATCATCAGTTGGCTGACATTTTCACCAAACCCCTAGATCAATCTACTTTTGAGCGTTTACGAGGGGATTTGGGTGTTGTGTATCCTTTCTAGGATATTTTGCGTCAGTTTTCTTTCCTTTTTACTCCTTTCTTGAGTCCTTTTTGTGTGTGTTCATATCATACATATTCACATATCACACGTTTGAGCTTGCTTCTGTTATATGATTGAACTGCTTTACTTATTCTAGCGGGTACATGCTTTTGATTACATGTCGATGATCATGCTTTGATTCAGTTCACTTGATATACCTGATATCTGTCATGTGCATGGCTTTTACGCTTTCAACTTGAAAAATGATCACCTTTGCTTCTGGTAACTAGCATGTGTAGGCTGAGTGCTTTTGCTATCTGTTACATGCCTTGTAGCCAGTTCATCACACAGATGCAGATATGCAACTTGGACATTGTTATGCTTTAACATGGAAAATGTGCTATAAAAATGATAAAAATCAAAAATGAATGAAAATTCCATGCCTTTTTATGCTTAAGTTGAAAAGATCCAAGTGGGTTTGCTTTGTCGCATTATATTGTTCTGGACTGCTTACCATAGCACTTTGGTATGAACTAGGACAGTATAGTGTATGCCAAGACCAATGTCTTAAGCTTCTGATGGTCCAGTTTTGGCCTAGGCTTGACTTGGTCGGTTAGCATAAGGTTTGACATGCAAATAACCCTTGGCAAAATGACGAAGGAAAATGAAAAAGCCTGAACTTTAAAAAGATAACAAGTTTGCTGAAGCACTTTGTTTTTGAACAATGCTTATCTTGGTAGATATCAGTTCGCTTCTGCATCTCATGCTTTACCTTGCTTGTTTACTAGAAACTGTGGTGATGCCTTTATTTGCAAAAACTGAAAAATGCGTGCTAAATGACTTTCTTTAGATATCATCTGTTGCACTGATCATGCCATGTGTCTTAGACAGTATCTCTTTTGCTATACTTGTTAGATACTGTATTTGCAGTCAATCATATTTGAGAAGCATGCTTTCTTCACTCCACCTGCACCCCAATTGCATTCACTGCATATTTTGAGGGGGAGTTGCATTTCAGGGGGAGTCTGTGTCTCTTTTTGAGTGCTTGATGAGTTCACTTGTCAACAAGGGGGAGAAAATTTGGGATCAGAGTTTAAGGGGGAGTTCTTACTCTGTCGATATCCTTGTTGTTCTGAAATCGCACTCATTTTGAGCTTTTGTGTTTTGGTTAACCATAATGACCGTTTCTTGCTTTTGGTTGGCTTTTGGTCATTAGGGTTAAATTTTTACCTTATTTTTCTTCTTCTTTGTTTTCTTGTGTTTTGTTTTCGTGTCTCCACATTTGTTCACAGGTACTGAAGAGCTGAGAATTGAGGAGTGTTGACAATGCACTCATCAAGGGGGAGATTGAGGAGCCATGCTGAATAGCGTGGGCCTCATGGCTCTAGAAGTGATGAGTCATTGTCAACGATAGTCAATGAGGACTGAAGAAGAGAAGAGATCTGCTGTTTCATGGGCTGCGTGTGACTCAGGTACACGGGCAGCGAGCGACTGTCGGGCAGAGGAGGCTGCGAAGTCGGGCTGGCCCAATCCGGGTGCATGGGCCAGAAGCAGTAGAAGACCCACTGGGCTGTTGACCAGGACTGACTCAGGTACACGGGCGGTGAGCGATTGTCGGGCTGAGAGAGCTGCGGAGTCGGGCCGGCCCAATCCGGGTACCTGGTGCAAAGCTGGTGGAGGCTTTGTCAGTTTCGGCGTAAAACTGACAACCGTTGATTCTGTATCCGACTGTCCAGAAGAGTAGCTTCCGGATATGTCATCTGTTACTCTAGGCCCACAGTCAGTCAGTTGTGTCTGTAAAAATTCCTAAGGGCAGTAGAGTCTTTTCCTTTATTTTTGAGTCTGTAAAAACCTTAAGGGGCTGGTAGAATATTCCTAGTGTTGGGCTGCCTATAAATAGCACCCCAATCCCTAGGGTTTGGAACAACCCTTTGTGCTGAAATCAAATCCACCTTTTGGGTCACTGTCTTCTCTCTCCTGTGTGCGCCGCCAGGGTCTTTCTCTCCCTGTTCTTGCATTCTTTTGGCTCAAATCTTTTGGATGCATTTAATCTTTGAACTCTGGTGAATTTATTGCTTGCATTTTGTTTGGTTTGGGGAGTTATCGCCTTACCTACGGGCTGCTGAATTTATTCTTGAAGAGAAGCTTCTTCGGCTGGGTGTGTTCTTCACGGTGGTAGTACTTGTTCTTGCTGTTGCAAGTAGTACTGCTTTACTGTAGCTACAGTGTTCGGCTGCAGCTTTTCACCTTCTATCGCCCAGCTTTTTGATCGAAGCTGACAGTCTCTTTTACCTTTTTCGGGGTGTGTCTGGTGAAGCTCGTCTTAGTGCGAAGCCCCTCAACTCCGTGAGGCAGGCTTCGATCGAACATCTTTAAAGACTTCGCTCAGACTTCGAACTTCGGTTTTTTGTGTCTGAGTTGCTAGCTTCGAAGTTCTTCCTATATTGGACAGCATCGCATACTTCGAACTAGCATACTCCGAATCTATCTGTTCGAAGTGCACACTTCGTTAGGCTTCGAAGTTGGGTTCGAAGTTTGTCTGTTCTGATAGACTTCGCTTGGATTCCTTTATGGCGTGTCAGCCTTCGTTTCTCTTCCCGAAGTTTTCCCTTTTCGAAGATAGAGTGTAGGCTTCGGACTTGATTTTCTGTCACGTGACAGACTTCACTCCTACGTTCGAAGGTTGTCTGTTTGTGTGTTCGAAGCTTTGTGTTCGAAGTTTCGTGTTCAAAGGTTTAGCTTCGAGGCTTTCGGTTCGAAGTACTTTCGAAGTCTTGTCTTCGAAGTGCATACTTCGAAGCAGGCTCCGGCACTGTTTTACTTCGCTCTGAAGCTCGTGAGTCGAAGCTGTGTGCGAAGACTTGTCTTCGAAGTGCATACTTCGAACCCAGCTCCGGCACTGTTTTTTACTTCGCTCCGAAGTACTCTTCGCGTCTTATCACTTCGAACTAGCCTAGACAGTGACACCTTCGGCTTTTCGGACAGACTCCGACACCAACCTCCGAAGCATACCTCGACGTGCGAAGGGGGCTTCGCCAAGTCCCGAACAGGAGACAACTTTGGACAGTAACTTCTCATTTCACTTTATACATACTTAGATCATTTCATTGAGAAGTTTAGGCCTGTTACAATTTGTTCATCTGCCTAGTTGCACCACTTTAGTTTTACACTGTCTATCATCTGATGCTTCTAGGTTAGAAACCTTTAGACTTAGGCCTTCTGTTTATTTTCTGCTGCGTAGTATTTTTGAGGTGCGTTGGGTATTGGGAACAGGCCATTGATTCGGAAGAATTTTTAAGGCGCCCATTCACCCCCCCTCTGGTCGCTACTTTCGGTCCTACAGCTGGTAGATGGCTTCGTGAGTCGTGGTGAAGACCTCTGAGCGTCCTTCGCACCCTTCAGCCCTGAGTGCCCATTCGAAGATAGCCAGGCGGGCGACGGTGTTCAGAGACAGTTGAGGTAAAGTAATGTGGAACAAGTCCAGCACCTCCGTCAAGAAGTCTATGGCTGGACGCCCCAAGCCTGCTTCGAAGAATGCTTCGAAGACTACCACCTCTCCGCTCCGTGGCCTTGGAGTTGATTCTGATCCAGGGACCCGAGTCCTCAATCCGGCGCCCAATTTCCCTTCCACAGCCTCTTCAATGGACTCGTCGGTGCTCACAGATTGGCCAATAAGGAAGCTTTGGGGGATTTTCTTCTTGGAAGGCGAACGGAGCCCCTGAGGATTCTTGGGCCAGGTGCCGCCCGAAGTCCCCGCCGTTGACGCTGCGGCCGAAGCGGCCCACGCTTGCCTCTGCGCAAGAGTGCTTGCTGATGCTGGAGCAGTGTGGCTAGTTCTCACCATTCGCTCAGATGCTCAAGAGATCGAAAGATTGAGGAAAGTGAATCGCGAGTGCTGGAAGCGGTAAAAAGTCTCGGGTAATCCCTGTCCTTCCTTTTATAATCGTTCGTCGGTTGCTACTCTTCGATTGCATTCACACTGCAGGTTCGGCTTCTATCACTAACTAGTGGGTCCAGTAAATGGAATGGCGAGCAACCGCTATAAAAATCGATCGTTACCTTTTACAGAGTGTAATGGTTACTTGCGCCGTACCGGCTATAATCAGACGGTTCTTCACGACGTTTGCGCTCCGAAGCAATTCTCTTTCCTGCAACGCGTTCCCATTGTGTAAGGAGCCCGGAGGAGGGGTCCGAACGCCGTGGATCTAAAGTCCTCCGCAGAACTATAATATGTCCGAATTCCCTCTAAGTCTCACAATATGAAAATATTCCTTCCGTATACTGCCTTCTTTCTAAATAGGTTAACTACAGAGAGGCGTATTCGAGGGGCTACTGTTGGGGGAAATTACTTCATTTTAAGGACTTAGAGATTAATGACTCGAAGGCTCCAAAGAGCTCCGAAGCTGGTGGGCGCTTGTTCGAAGGCAGAAGCGTCGGGCCGAAGGGTACATCAATGCGAAGCCCTGATGAACCCTCCGAACGGAAGATAAAAGCTCCGAAGCTGAGCGACAAGATTGATAAGATGTATGGCTTATCCATCTATCTTATAGCTCTTTACCTTTTATAACCTTGTTCCTGGCGCCGAATAGTTTCCACTATGTCGGTTGTAATCTGGGGGTAGTTAGGTCTTTTCCTTATACATTTTTACCTATAAATACCCCCTCTATACCCTGTAACAGGGGACCGGGAACAAGTTATTCAATACACATATTCGAACTGCTCAAGCTATTATCCAACTCGGAGGCTTGAGGCAGTCCTAAAACACAAACTCTCTGTTTGTTCGTTCTTGATCTTAGAGAACCTGTTGGTGCAAACTTTTGCGCCAACAATATTATTCAAAGAATTTCTGGAATTAATTATTTAAAGAAAATTCTAAAAGAGCCCTATTAAAGCCAAACAGGGAGAAATAATCAGAATTTCAACATGGAAAATTTATGATAGAGTCTAGAGGCCAAGATATAATTTTAGAAATTTTTACAAATTTTATCAATAGTGATTCAACCCTTAATCAAATAAATGAATTACTAGATTTATTTTAAATCAGAAAACAATTTTAAATCTTAATGGGCCTCAGCCTCCAAACTACCCCGAGCCCGGCCCAGTCCAACCTTGAGCTTCTGTCAAGCGGGACCCGCCTGTCGGCGCCGCCTCCCGCCTCTCTCTCCCGCCCGCGCTCTGCCTCGGCCCCACACGTCAGCCACCCACGCCCATCCCTATCTCTCTGACTGACGGGGCCCGTCTATCGGCCCTTCCTTTCTCGTTCACCAGCCGACAGGAGGGGGCCACCTGTCTGATCCATCGTCTCCGATGGAATCCCCCCTCTCCTTTCCTTTCCCGATGATCCCCTTCCAATTTCCCGCCACCGGCCGCCCGATTTCATCGATCCGACCTCGGATTCGTTTCCCCCGATCGCCGGCGACCCCATTCCATCTAAACCCGACGCATTTTCCCGTATATGGAAGCTTGGCCGTGAGTTAGGAAACCCTCGCCGGAGATCATGGGAAGCCCTCGGTCCCCTTCCCATTTTACGCCGGCGAGCCCCCTATTTAAACCCCCTCCGATCACCACAGCCGAGACACCACACCCTCACAGCTAGCCATGCAATCCCGAGCCCCATCGCTACCTTTTCGAGTTTTCCCCCTGCTTTCCCTCCGGCCACCGCTCGCCACCGCCTCGGGCCTCCTCCGTCCACGCCGTCGCCACCATCATGACCGCCGGAGCCCGCCCAACCTCGGAATATACTCCATTGGCTGTGAGCGCCGCCGGATCGCCGTCGCCGTCAAGCACTCGAACACCTCTCGCCATCTACCCTCACCGCCGGTCGCTGTCCGTCGACCATCGTCGCCGCCGCAGGTATGGTTGGAACCGCCATAGTCTCCTCTTTCTATTTTCGCCTAGATCTAGGGCCTAGCCCCCTCGCCGGCGCCGTCGCCACCGCACCCGAGTCCCACCGGAGCTGAGAACGAAGGGGGTACGAGCCCTTTACATGCGTGCCGTGTCGGATCCATTCCTGGCCGCACATTTGTAATCGGACGACCCAGATTAAATCCCATAGGGATTTAATCAGAGCCATCGATCTGGTCAAAGCGGTATAGAGGCCTCTCAGCCGTCGATCGCTACTTAAACCCCCTGAGCGATCTCGTGCGTCCACGTCATACCGGTTCGCACGATTTAATCTCAGTCGTCCCTTTTCACTTAACCCTCCCGCCACGCATATGGCCGCTGGATCCAGATCCAACGGTCCAGATCGATCGGGTCCACGCGCACAGTCGCTGGTCCATCGTGGGCCTGACTCACCGTGGGCCTGACTCACCGTGGACCAGAACTCATTTTCTGTTTAAATAAAATTCCAGAAAAATGTTTAAACTTTGAAAATTCATAACTTGCTCATTTTAAATCCAAATTTCACCATTCAAATTTTGTTAAATCCAGCATTTTATTCTCTACACAATAATGCCATAAAAACAGTATGTCCCTGTTGCCCAAAATAATCTTATTAATTAAATAAATAAAACCCCTTAGGAATAAAATTATAAATTCAGAAAATAAATTGGGAAAAGCCTTAAAAATTGATCTTTAATGTCATTCAATATAACTTCAGAATAATAAAGATTTATTTAACACCTTAAAAACCATAATACTTGTATGCTTATTATTTTGTGATATTTGGTTTGTTTATTAAATATTATGTTTACTCTTTTCGTATCGAGAAGACTACGAGTACGTCGAGGAGCCGGAGTTTTACCCCGAGGTTCCTCCATCACCATTTGCTGATCAAGGCAAGTCACAACCCACATTTTGATCATCATTGAGCCCATGTTTTAATAAATTATCGCTATAACTCATAGGATAATATTGCATTAGTCAAATATCAAGCCCTACATTTATATTTATTAGATCCCCGTCCTTGTGTGCAAGCCCAAGCCATGCTTATTGAGCCTTAACTCCTTGTCACTCTACTATAAAAGTATTAGCTAGTGCCCAATGTACCGGCACAACTGCTATAGGATAAAATGAATGAGTCGTAGATAGATGGATTCTACTATATGAATTTTCCCCGTTATTCTCGTCTCTAGACTCTGTGGAGTTGGCTATGTTATAAGTATGGTGGGTTTCGGGTGCAAGCTAGGACATTGGTTGGTCGCACCCAGTGCACTATAAGGACCGATCTGCGGGATCTGTTGCAAAGCACTTCCGTACTAACCATAAGTCTAATGGGTAAGTCCTTACTGGAAGTATGGAACAATCCGACTCGATGCACCATAGTGGAGGGGGCAAGGGGCAACCTGCGGGTGACTTGTACCGACGTGGCTCAAGGGGGGTATGGTGTTGGCTCGACGCGTCGGGGCATCATATGAAACCCATAAGAGGGTGTTGTCGGGTCTAGGAGAACCATATGGAAGGTTTTGGCATGAGTTCCCGTGGTATGGGTCATCTCGTTACACTTTGGTGTAAGTGATGAGTGTGTGCCTTGTGGGTACAGTGGTACACCTCTGACCAGAGTATTTGATCTTTTTGAAAAGCCGAGCCCACGGTCAAGGGCGGGTTGTGTGACTTCTCGCAGTTAGTTTACTATTGTTTGAATGGTTGAGGTATTCATGGCATGTAAGGATTGTTGAGCGAGGGTGGGCTGACTGTACCCCTCGAGTTAGAAGATGATGATGCATACACATGTTTACATTTCAGTACTAATAACTTGATCACATTTAACTGCTTTACAAATTATGCTCTTCCGCAAAATTAGCCACTATCTCCCTTGTTATTACTCTGCATTATATTTGCATCCGGTGGCTTGCTTAGTACGTTTGTACTCACCCCCGTTGACTTACACCACCTGAGCCGGTCTACTACGAGGAAGATGAAGGTCTGGAGTAGCGACCCAGTCAAGGCGAGACTGGAAGGAGGCGTTCATCTAGGACCCTTTGTTTTATTAGTTTCTCTTCACCTTTATTCACTTTTGTACTAATACGGTCTACGAACCGTGAATGATTGCTCGTATTGTACGTGGTCGCATGATGAACGTCTTATTTTTATTGATTT
The DNA here is from genome assembly GCA_019279435.1 of Zizania palustris. Lineage (NCBI taxonomy): Eukaryota > Viridiplantae > Streptophyta > Magnoliopsida > Poales > Poaceae > Zizania > Zizania palustris. The sequence goes on along the minus strand of JAAALK010000287.1, from coordinate 15,454,834 downwards.
TCTATGGAATTTCAATAAAGGTCCTGATTTATTAAATCGGGGCGTGACAAAAAGTGAGTACAAATCTAGGTTATCTCTACGGTTAAGGCATGTGTATAAGGAATTATTTATTTCTGATGAATAAATTAGTTTGCCCCACTTCTCATAATTATATATGCATGTAATTGAATGTGCTCTTAATATTTGATTTCTGATTTATACTCCAAATAGGTTTGAAGTTCTTGATGCCATTCGTATTTCAATATTCTATATTCTTATTCTATTCAAGTAATTCAAGCACCATGCATAGCCATAGAATATTATTTGCTTTTTCATTTAGGATCCTATGAGTAAGCGCCGATCCAACTTTCTCGGCTTATTAGTAATGCTAAAAACTTATAAATTGTCTGTCGTGGATGTATATGTTATAGGAAACTCTGCTAAAATTTTGAATAAACTTTGGACTTAAATAATTTTTAGTGTTTGTTGTGGCATGTCGGATAAGTGGACTTACAAGTAATAGTAAGGCTTATCAGTTATCGAAATATAATGTGGGTTATTAGTACCAAATGGAACCCATTAGCTAGCTAGGCAAACTCGCAACTTTCTGAATTTTTAGAAATTCTAGGCTTAACAGAAGCCTAGACCGAAAGATCATCTCATAACTTCTATAAATTTACGAAAGTTCCGATATAGAAAATCGAAACCAAACCAAGCGATCATCTCAGATCGAACTCATACAAATTTTGGAAGTTCGGAGATACGATGGCTTCTATGCCAAAATCGAAAGTTATTTTCCGAAATTCCAGATGTCACTACCGGAAACAGTGTATTTGTCGAGTGCTGGATGGCTTGCCGAGTGCATTCTATTGGACACTCGGCAAAACAATCTTTATCGAGTGTACCCTAAAATACATTCGTCAAACTTCTTACACTCGGCGAAATCTAATGTTTGTCGAGTGTCAAGTCAGGGACACTCAGTAAATTTTTTGAAAAAAACAAGCTCCTCTGACAGTTCTATCGGTGTTATAATGGTACGGGAAAAAAATTAGGTTTGTCGAGTGCCACTAACGGATACTCGATAAATTTTCAGGGTGTTTGTCGAGTGCCTCGCAGTAGGACACTCGGTGAACCGTAGATATTTTTTTTAAAAAATATAGTCTTCGCCGAGTGCTACACAAATTGGCACTCGACGAATGTACTTTTTAGGTATTTCCCCCAAATCTGGGCGTTGTTTCTCTAATTCCCGTAGTACTCCACCCGCACCCCCCGCGCGCTGGCCGACGCCACCCCTGCGTTGATCCCACGGCGCCCGCGTCGATCTAAAATGGTAAAAGACTAATCTAACAAGAAAGAAGATAAGTCTTCCATCTTAGCTGGCAAAGAAGATCCTGGAAAAGTTTAAGTTCGAAGATATACTCCGAACTAAAGCTCGTCATCATGCTTCGAACTTGATTCAATGTATCTTCGAAGGTATATGCTGGAAGTCTTTAGCTTAATCACCAGTCTTTATCTTGTCACTGCAGTAACCCTGAAGATGGAATATTTTCCCCCAACAATAATTCAATGCCATGTTTAATCGTATATTGTGTAATGCAATGCTATGATTAATATGTTTAATTGTAAAATTTGTAATGCAATGACATGTATGTATTATTCTAATATACAAGTTTTAGAAATTTAATGTCATTGTAATAATATCTTTTTATGTTTTAATGGTTATGTTGATTAATATCTTGTGTAGGTGGATGTAGATCATCATGCCGTGCATGTGAGCCATCGTGTCGTCTTATTTGTGGCTTCTAAACCAAAATCGAAAGTTCTTTTCCGAATTTCCGGTTGTCCCAGGAGTAGTTCACAACACTAGCCGTTGAAGTCTGAACAGGAACACCTAGCAGGGATTTTATTTTGAGCACTATTATTTCACCAAGTCTTCTTAACACATTTTTCTTCATAGTATGTCATTATTATACTCAATTTCAAAAGGAAATAAATGAACTTTAAATAAACAAAATATTTGTTTTATCAATTAATTGCCATAGATATACTTCCCAACAATATCCAGTAGTCTCTTTTAATTTATGTTATACGGGCTCACATTACGTAATAAACATATGAGTTACATTAATCACCATTGTCATCAATTCTCTAAAACCTTTTAAGCACCTAGATGCATGCACTTTCAGTGGGCAGCAACATGGTAGCTGGGAGCTGTAAAAGCCTCTTAAGTACTACTGAACTGGTCCATGTTGGGACAGATTGTAGGCTTGTAGCTACAAAAGCCAAATTAATAAATCTAGCTTCTAACTGGCTGCATGCCAACAAAACACTGTTGACTATTAATTTCTTCTTTGGTGTAGGGAAGGGACGAATTAATACGTCGACTTTGGGCTAAATCTGAATGCACAATTTAATTGCAACGTACTAAAACTCATAGATAGCCATTTGACAGCTTGACATCTTCTTGCCAGCAAATGTACCCCTATCCAAACAGTGATGAATGCATGGTTTGCTTGTTTAATTAAGTGAGATTTGATGATTTGACACATAAAATATATAAGTGGCTTCGTTTTTAATATATAAACTTCTACGTCGTCTCATTTTCGCAATTATCAATGTAAGCTAACTACGTACTTATTTTAAGTGTCAATGATCTAATATTTCTTCAATAATTAATTAGCGTGAGCATGGCACGAGTGACAGTCAGTACAAGTACCGTAGTACAGCACGCTGTTTAATGGAGGTTGCCACGTGGACGCGCCATGCCCATGTGCATGCCATGCACACCGTTTAATGAATATCGCCACGTCGACACGCAACGCCGCGCCCATGTGCGTGCATTCGCGATTATTATCGCGTGGCATCAATGCGTGCATGCCATGCACGGCACCGGCATTATATTGATGTCCCTACCGTGTGGCAAATTATGTACAGATGCACCTACCTTCTTTGGTAATGCCGAGTACTAAAAATGCACCTACCTTAATTCTTACCAATTAAGTCCACTAAAGATGCACCTACTTTAATTCTTACAAATTAAGTGTATGTTCGTATGATATATACCTGATGGGATTTGATGGCCAGTTTTTTAGTTGGTTTTGTTTCACAGTTGATATTATACCATAGTTCACTTTTAGTATCAACGAGGAAAGATTGACATTTAATGCCACAAGTCTATCAGTAATGCATAGTAACAAATAGTCCGTTGATAATAGTAATAAATAGCAACACACTGTATGTCTTATTTATCGGTAATTGATATTTATCTGTCACTAAATATTTTGCGTGCGCGTGAAAATTAGGCCAACATGCATGTAAAGAAAATTTTGGTGCACCGGCAGCGGGCTGACTTAGGGTGCGTTTGGTTCTGCTTTTTAAATCTGCTTCTGCTGTGAAAAAGCAGAAACTGAACCAAACGGGTTTACCAAAATTGCTTCTATTGTGAAAAAGCAGCTTTTTTCTAGTACAAATTTGGAAGCAGCCTGGACCCTGCTTTTCTATTTTTGTTTTTCTGCTTTTCTGATTTTTAGTTCAGATTAAAAAGTATGAATTCAAGGTGTCGTAATTGATTTAACATTATTATGATTTGTATTGTATTGCACAATTTCATGAGATAATATGTGGTTGTCGATTACTTTTATAAGATGAACTATGCACTTTTTTATTTATCTAATATATTTTTTAGTTATTTAGTTGCATTAATGTTGAGTGTTTCCTATTTATATATAGGTATAGAATATTATAATGATGAAAATTAAGTAAGTTATAAAAAACAGTCAGCTCACAGCAGTTTTTTCACAGTAGCTTCAACCAAACGACTTTTAGCTTTTTCACAGCAGGCAGCTCATAGCAGCTTTTTCACAGCAGGCAACTCACAGCAGGCAACTCACAGCTCACAGCAGAACCAAACGCACCCTTAGACCCTGTTTGGGACGGCTGCAGATTTTATAAAAATAGCTACAATTAGGATTCTTTTTAAATTAGATTTACCGAGAAATGCTGTATTGAGAAGTCTGGTGTTTGGTGGTTCAACTTTTTAATCAGTCGTAGAATGGTTGAGGGAGTACTGGTAATGAGTGAAATACCCTTGCATTCATTATTGGTTGTTTTAAAAAGATTTCAACATATTTTTTATTACAATATTGTTGATAATTGTTTAACATTTTTTAATGAATTGATAATGATTCTTCATATTTGGTACCATAAAATATCCAAAATATTATTTACCACATTGTATTAGTAATTAATCTATAATGCATTGTACGATACAATCCATAATACACTTTACAATTATATATATATATATATATGTAACTAAATATACCCCCTCCGTTAATTTTTAAATGACGCAGTTGACTTTTAACTCAATATTTGACCATTGGTTTTATTCAAAAAATTTATGCAAATATACAAAAATATAAGTTATATATAAAGTATTTTCAGTAATAAAACAAATTATAACAAAATAAATGATATTTCAAAAAGTTTTTTTGAATAAGATGAATGGTCAAACGTTGAAATAAAAGTTAATTATGTCAATTAAAAGTGAACGGAGGTAGTATCCAATAACAATAATAACAATGAATGCACGCAATACAGGTTCAAATGTGCATTTAAACTGAAGCTGCAAATTATTAGTTTTGCTACCCTGCTGATCACATAATATTGCCCAAGTTAGACATAAGAAATAGTTATTAACCTTGACGAAACGCAAGAACACCTTTAACAAAAGACTACCAGATCGTACCAATTTCTGGACCATCGTTGTGGTCGAAGCATGTAACACCCCAAATTTTCAAAACAATAAAAATATTATTAAATTCAATTTCTTGGAATTATTATTTCAGAAAATACTTTTAATTCCCTTTTATACTCTTTTGAACTACAACATAGAGTAGATGACCAAATTAGGAGGTGAAACTTTTTGTATATGACCCTAAGACCAAAATATAATTTTGGGAATTTTTATAAATTTTTATCAACCTTGGAAATAGCCCTAATATTTTAATCTATTTTCTGGAATTATTTTTATTCAGAAAAGTATTAGAACAGTGATGGGCTCCCCTCCCTCCATTCCCCTCTCCCGGCCGGCCCAGCCCACTCCACCCGCGCGCTTAGACTGACAACCCGGTCCCACCTGTCGGCGCCGAATCCTTCCCCTCGCGCGCGAACCCGACACCTCGGTCCCACCCGTCAGTCGCCACCCTCGCCCGCTCGCGCCCGCTGACGAGTGGCCCCCGCTTGTCAGGACCTTCGTCCCCGCGAGATCCGCCCCGGATCCCCCCCCCCTCGCCGGCCGAAGCCCTAACTCCGCCTAGGATCCGCCCTCGCCGGCCCCCTCCCTTTAATCCGATGCGTGCATTGAAGTCCCCTCACCGCGCCGGCCGTTTCCCCCTATTAATCCCGCCCGATTCACGTCCAGGTGCGTTGAACCGCGTCAACCCGAGCTCGCCGGCGTCAAGGCGCATTTATCCCCGGCCACCGTCGATTACGCCCCCTCTGCCCCCGCCGGTGATCCTATTTAAACCCCCCGGTCACCCGCATTTCACCCCCACGCCTACGCTTTGCGAGAACACACAGAGCGCCCTCCACCCGGCTTTTAGCGCAACACCGCCTCCTGTTCTCCAGCCGTCGACCGCCGTCGCCGGAGTACTCCTCCGTCCTCGTCGATCGCACCTCTGCAACCGCAAGGACCACCCCCACCTCGGCCACACCTTCGCTGGCCAAGGAGATCGCTGGATCCCCACCGCCGACGAGTACCCGAGAAGCCCTTCGCGTCTACCCTCGCCGCCGATCACCGTCAGCCGTCCTCCATCGCCATCTAAGGTACCATCGTGACCGCCTTGGCCTCCTCTTTCCGTTTTCGCATAAAGCTAGGGCCTAGCCCCCTCGTAGGCGCCGTCGCCGCCGCACCCGAGCCCCGCCGTCGCCGGAGACGAAGGGGGGTATAACCCCCTTAGCGCGTGTCGTGCCGGATTTAATCCTAGCCGCACGATCACGATCGGACGACGCGCGTGAGTCCACGTACGCGATCTAATCCGCACCGTCGGATCTGGTCAAAGCGTTACGTTTTAATCTCGCGCGTTGATTTCCATTTAACCCGACGCGCGATCTCGTGCGTCCACGTGGTACCCCTTCGCACGTTTTAATCCTGGCCGTCCGTAGCCACTTACGCGTCCCGCCTCGCCCTCGCGCGTCGGATCTGGATCCGACGGTCCAGATCGACCCGGCGCACGCGCACAGTGTGCGGGTTCACCGTGGGCCTGGCTCACCGTGGACCCGAGGGGTTTAAAATTTGAAAATAAATTCCAGAAATGCTTTTAAACTTGTAAAATTCATATCTAATGCATTTGAACTCTAAAAATTACCATTCCAATTTCAGAAAATTCATAAAATTATTCTCTACATATTTATGCAATAAAAACAGTAGGTTTACTTTGACATTTTCATGTTTATTTAAATAAGTATTCAAATGCCCTTAAGATTAAAATGCAAATTTAAATATTTAAACTCCAGAAAATTTATATATTTGTTCTTTTCTGTTTAAACATTAGAACCACAGAGTTTTCTCTGAATCATTCATATTAAATTAATTAGAAAACTTAATGTGGTATTATTCACACTTAGAAACCCTTTTATGAAAAACAATAATTCATTTTGATTCATTTTAAAATTAATTGTGAAATGAATTTCAGAACCTTAACAACTGATTTTCTTTAAAATCAAATCAACTAAAGCACACATGCTTGTTGTGTGATTTTACGTTGTTTATATCGAATGTTGTATTTATTCTACTTTATTATTATTGAAAAGACTACGACGCCGTCGAGGAGCCGGAATACTTCCCGGAAGTCCCTCCCTCGCCTTTCGCTGAACAAGGCAAGTCACCAAACAATTCTTTTGAACATATTGAACCCATGTTTGAATTGACTATCACTAAAACACATAGGTTATATATGCATTAGTCAAACGAACCCTTACATTATATTTATTTAGGATCCCCCGACCTTGATGTGCAACCCAAGCCATGCTATCTCGCCTAACCTTCTTGTCACCATATGATCAATGATATTAGCTAGTGTCCAAAGTATTGACACGGCCACTATAGGATAAAAATGAGTCGTAGTAAAATGGTTCTATTATATGATCCCCGTTACTTCTTATCCTTGGAAATTCTGTTGGTGATGAGTCATGGTTGTGAGTGTATGCATGGTGGGTTCCGGGTGCAAGCTAGGGCATTGGTCAGTCGCACCCGGGGCACTATAAGGACCGGTCTGAGGGATCCGTTGCAATACACTTACGTACTAACCACAAGTCTAGTGGGTAAGTCCTAACTAAGGTATGGGTTGTTCCAAACCGAGGCCACCATTTGGAGATGGGTCAAGTTGCACCTGCGGGTGACTTGTACCAATGTGGCGCAAAAGGGGGTGCGACGTTAGCTGGGATGCGGCCCGGCGCGCCGGCGAAACCTAGAGCGGGTGGTTATCGCTTGGAACATCTCATATTGAGGTTTTGGCACGAGTTCCCGTGAAATGGGTCATCTCGTTAAGATGAGTGCGTGCCTTGTGGGTACAGTAGTACATCTCTGATCAGAGTCTTAAATCTTTTCGAAAAGCCGAGCCCACGGTCAAGGGCGGGTTGCGTGACATCCCCCAGTTAGTTTACTTTGAATATGAATGTGCATGATGGATTGACATGTAAGGACTGTTGTGCGAGGAGGTAAAACGTACTCCTCGAGTTAGTTGATGTTGATGATGTTCATATTTACTTTCCGCATGATTAAAATATGATTACACTAAATGCCATAACTGCAACTGCTTTATTCCGCGTTGTTAGCCTTTATCCTTCCTTGTTTATTATCCTGCATTATTATTTGCATTTGCGGTGGCTTGTTGAGTACTTTTTGTATTCATACCCGTTGGACCCCACAGAGGATGCTTATCTTGAAGACGGTCTGGAGTAGCGACCCAGTCGGGAAGAAAGATCCTGAAGAAGACGTTCATCATGCCGCTGTTTAAATTATCTTATTACTGTTTTTACTAAAACAATGTTGTAATAAATATGGTCTGCGTACCATGGATATTATCGTATGTACGTTGTCGCATGATGAACCTCTTGTATTATTGTTTTTCTATGGAAATTCAATAATGACTCGATTTTGATAAATCGGGGCGCTACAAGATGGTATCAGAGCCGACTCGACTGTAGGAAGCCAAACAGACCCGCCTAGCCATTAGCCATAGGAAATTATTTCTCGAAAATCTACTTCATAAACTTTGTTCCTCTCCTCACTTTTATTCAACTTGCTGTTTTGTACTGTTTTGTAGATGCCCGTCTACCAAGTCCACAGCTACTGCCGCCACTATGAGGGCTTCGTCCGGGAGCTCCGCATGATGCTCACCTTCCTCGGGTTCCTCTTCGAACCCGAATTCCAAGGAGTGTACCCCGACGAGTTCGCCGGGCCTTGTGACGTCTCCCTCACCATCCACGGCTCCGGAGAACACCTGCCGCCCTACACCACCGCACTTGGAGGCCCGACTTTCGACGTCGCGTGCCAACGAGTCGCCCTCCAGGCCCTCATGGAGCTGAGGATGATCTACGACGATCGTCTTCAGAACTCATCCTTCCGGCTTGTGCCGAAGCGTACTCCCGGAGCCCACCGTAGCATCTACCTCGGAGTTCACTCCGTGCGTGATCCGGTCATGGCCCGACAGTCGCGTCTTCTGCAGGCCATGGATGATCTCCACACCGAGGCGGTGCTCGACGCCGACGAGCACCATGAGGCGGTTGAGTTTCTTCGTGAAGAAACAAAGAACCTGATCCAGCAGAACGGCGAGCTGCAGCGCAAGATCATGCAGCTGCAGAAGGACATCGCTGAGATGGTTCCTCTTCTTCCAAGGAAGAAGAAGCCCATCCGTGAGCCCCTCCCTCGCCCCAAGAGGATTCCGCCACGACCCTCCCCCGCCAGGCCCTCCACCAGCGCCCCTACACCACGCCCCGGCCTCGTCTCCGACTCCATCATCGAGAATTTTCTCGAGCCCACCATCTCTCTGGAGCCGCGCACTCGTGGTTCCGAGAGCACGGAGACCGCCTCCGGTGGCGAGTAGGCGTTAGGAGACGCGAAATTAAATAAAAAGCATTATTTTGTATATGGTGCTACCCACGACGAGTGTGTTGTGGGTAGAATAAGAACTTGATTGTAATGAACATTTTTACCACTTAATTTATATGCTTGAAATATTCTTGTTAATTGTGTTGTCAACTTTTTGCCTTATAACCTTATGAATTCAGAAGATGGCCGACCACCAGAACACCGGCTCTAACAACGGAGCAGGAGGGAGCCGAGATGCGCCTGAGGGTGTTGTGCCCAACTGGGGTGCAACGGGCCCGCGCCAATCCGGGTCGCCTTCCGCCAACCACCCCACCTTGGCGGAGATGATGGCAAATCAGAATCATCTGATCACCGCCCTCCTCACCCAAATGCAGCACCAACAGGCTCAGTTGGACCGTCTGCAGAACGGGAAGCCCGCCCCTCGCGCACCAGCACCCGCGGCCGCTCCGCAACTCTCAGAGTTTTTGCGCGTGCGCCCGCCCATCTTCTCGAGCACAACCAACCCGATGGAGGCCGGAGATTGGCTTCGCACCATCGAGAAGAAGCTCGACCTCCTCCCCTGCACAGACCGGGAGCGGGTGGCCTTCGCCACTCACCAGCTCCAGGGTCCCGCCGCTGAATGGTGGGACAACTACCGTGCGTCCCAGCCAGAGGGCCACATGGTGACTTGGGCGGAGTTCACCATCGCCTTTCGTGCCGCCCACGTCCCCGCCGGCGTCATCGCGGTGAAACAGCAGGAGTTCCGCGACCTGTAGCAAGGCAACAGGACTGTCATGAAGTACCTCCATGAGTTCAACCGCCTCGCCCGCTACGCACCGGAGGAAGTGCGCACCGACGCCCTCCGCCAAGCCAAGTTCCTCAGGGGACTTAAGGATGAGCTGTCCATCCAGCTCGTCGCCGCCGACTTCGCCGACTTCCAGCGGCTGGTCAACAAAGCGCTCATTCAAGAGACTGAGCAGAACAAGCTGGACCTCAAGAAGAGGAAGATGATCGCCTTCAAGCATCAGCAGGCGAACTCTCAGAGGCCCCGCTTCGTCCCTCCGCCACCAGCGCCCGCCTACCATCCTCGGCCCGCCTACAGGCCACCTCACGCAGCCGGTGGATCCAACGCCGGGCATCCTTGCCCCGCTCCACCAGCTCCGGCCGCTCAGCCGGCACCGGCCGCCAAGGCCCCGATCTTGAGGGATCGCCAAGGAAGGCCGGTCGTCTGCTTCAACTGCCGCAAGGAAGGGCACTATTCGCACCAGTGTCCTCACCCCAAGCAGAACCAAGGCGCAGCACCCCACCAGGCGGTTCGCGCCCGCGTCAACCACATCAGCGCGGAGGAAGCTTAGGAGGCTCCTGAAGTCGTGCTCGGTACGTTTACTGTGAATTCCGTACCGGCCGTCATATTATTCGACTCTGGAGCAACCCACTCCTTCATCTCGGAAAATTTTGTGAAAACAAACCAACTGGACGTACTCCCTCTACCCATTCCCATGGTGATTGCCACCCCCGGCAATAGGACCTCAGCTCGCTTCTACAGCCCTAAGGTTCAACTTGACATCCAAGGAGTGCTGTTTCGGGCCGAGCCTGTCCTCATCCAATGCACCGGACTCGACCTTATACTAGGTATGGATTGGTTGATGAAGCACAAGGGAGTGATCGACTGTGCCAACAAGTCCGTCACGGTGACCAGTCCTGAAGGCGTAACCGTCACCTTCCGGATGACCAGTCGCAAACCACTCGGAGCATCCCTTCTCTCAATAGCTCTTGAAGAGGTGCCAATAGTCAAGGAGTTTGCAGATGTTTTCCCCGAAGATCTGCCCGGAATGCCTCCCAAGCGGGACATCGAATTCAGAATCGAACTTGTCCCCGGGACCACTCCAATCTCCAAGCGCCCGTACCGAATGGCCGCCAATGAACTAGCCGAAGTCAAGAGCAACATCGAAGACCTAGAGCAGAAAGGTTACATCCGACCGAGTACCTCACCTTGGGGTGCACCGGTTATATTTGCCATGAAGAAGGACAAGACCAAGAGGATGTGCGTGGACTATAGAGCCCTGAACGACGTAACCATCAAGAACAAATACCCATTGCCTCGGATCGACGACCTGTTCGATCAGCTGAAAGTATCCTCGGTGTTTTCCAAGATTGACCTCAGGTCAGGTTATCACCAGTTAAGGATCAGGGAGGAAGATATACCCAAGACTGCCTTCACCTCCCGCTATGGACTCTACGAGTACACTGTGATGTCGTTCGGACTCACGAATGCCTCGGCCTTTTTCATGAACATGATGAACAATGTATTCATGGAGTTCTTGGACAAGTTCATCGTGGTATTCATCGACGATATCCTCGTTTACTCCAAGACCAAGGAAGAACATGAGACTCACCTCCGTCTGACCCTCGGAAAGCTAAGGGAGCAGCAACTGTACGCCAAATACAGCAAATGCGAATTTTGGTCGTCTGAGGTGAAGTTCCTCGGCCATGTTATATCTGCCGGAGGAATAGCAGTGGACCCAACCACCGTTGAGGCGGTAACCAACTGGCTGCAGCCAACGACCGTGACCGAGATCCGGAGTTTTCTCGGATTGGCCGGATACTACCGCCGGTTCATCGAGAATTTTTCCAAGATCGCCAAGCCTATGACCAGACTTCTGCAGAAGGAAGTAAAGTTTGAATGGACCCCTGACTGCGAAGAAAGCTTCCAGACCCTCAAGAAGAAGCTAGTGTCAGCTCCCATTCTGACTCTGCCTGACATCCGGAAAGACTTCCACGTCTACTGTGATGCCTCACGCCAAGGATTGGGATGCGTCTTAATGCAAGAAGGGAAGGTGATATCCTACGCCTCCCGGCAACTGAGACCGCACGAGCTGAACTACCCAACCCACGATCTGGAACTAGCAGCCGTGGTTCATGCCTTGAAGATATGGAGACATTACCTTGTGGGAAATCGGTGTGAGGTCTTCATCGACCACAAGAGCCTCAAGTACATATTCACCCAACCAGATCTGAACCTCAGGCAAAGGAGATGGTTGGAACTGATCAAGGATTACGACTTGGGCATCCATTATCATCCGGGCAAAGCGAACGTGGTGGCAGACGCCCTTAGTCGAAAAGGGTACTGCAATGCCATCATGATTCAAGACCAAGCTCCTTTACTTTACAAGGAGATGGAAAGGCTAAACCTAGGGATCACCACCCGAGCGTACCTCGCTGCCTTGGAGTCTCGGCCTGTCTTAATAGACTAGATCCGAGAGAAGCAGAAGGAAGACCCGGACATCCTGGAGATCCAGCAAAACATGAGGAAGGGTAAAGCCCCCGGATTCTCCGAGGACGAAGATGGTACCATCTGGTTCGGAAACCGAGTATGCGTACCCAACCTACCTGAGTTGAAGACTCTCATTCTTCAAGAAGCCCACGATACTCTATACTCCATTCATCCCGGGAGTACAAAGATGTACCAAGACCTGAAGGAAAAATATTGGTGGGTCAGCATGAAGAGAGAAATAGCTGAGTATGTGGCCAAGTGCGACACATGCCGGCGAGTCAAGGCAGAGCATCAGAGACCTGCCGGACTGCTTCAACCCCTCAAAGTCCCTGAATGGAAGTGGGAAGAGATAGGAATGGACTTCATCACGGGACTGCCCAGGACCCAAGCTGGTCATGATTCTATCTGGGTGATCGTCGATCGACTCACCAAGGTAGCCCACTTCGTTCCGGTCAAGACAACTTACACTGTCGCCAAGTTGGCTGAGTTGTATATGACCCAGATCGTATGCCTTCACGGAGTTCCTAAGAAGATTGTATCTGACCGTGGGAGTCAGTTTACCTCCAAGTTTTGGAAGAACCTTCAAGAGGAACTCGGCACCCGGCTGAACTTTAGCACCGCCTATCATCCACAGACCGACGGTCAGACCGAAAGGGTCAACCAGATATTGGAGGATATGCTTAGAGCTTGTGATCTAGACTTTGGCGGAATGTGGGACAAGAACTTACCCTATGCAGAGTTCTCCTACAACAACAGCTATCAAGCCAGCCTGCAAATGTCCCCGTTCGAAGCACTCTATGGGCGTAAGTGCAGAACGCCGTTGCTCTGGGATCAAACCGGAGAATCACAACTGTTTGGGACTGACTTATTGAGAGAAGCTGAAGAGAAAGTTAAGATCATAAGAGACCGATTGAAGGCAGCCCAATCCAGGCAAAAGAGCTATGCCGACAACCGTCGAAGAAACCTAGCCTTTGAGGAGGGCGATTATGTCTACCTCCGAGTCACTCCCCTCCGTGGCACTCAAAGGTTCAACATGAAAGGCAAACTAGCACCCCGCTACGTCGGACCTTTCCAGATCCTCCGTCGACAAGGAGAAGTGGCATATCAACTGGAACTGCCTCCATCCTTGGCAGGAGTTCATGATGTGTTCCATGTCTCTCAGCTGAAGAAGTGCCTCCGTGTACCCACCGAGCAAGCCGACCTTCAGCAGCTCAATGTCCAAGAAGACTTGACCTACATAGAGAGACCCGTCAAGATCTTGGAAACCAAGGAGAGAGTAACCAGAAGTCGCGTCGTCCGCTTCTGCAAAGTCCAATGGAACAACCATCCCGCCGAAGAAGCCACTTGGGAAAAAGAAGACGAGCTAAAAGCCCAATACCCCGAGCTATTCGAGTAACGTTCCAATCTCGAGGACGAGATTCTTGTAAGGGGGATAGGTTTGTAACACCCCAAATTTTCAAAACAATAAAAATATTATTAAATTCAATTTCTTGGAATTATTATTTTAGAAAATACTTTTAATTCCCTTTTATACCCTTTTGAACTACAACATAGAGTAGATGACCAAATTAGGAGGTGAAACTTTTTGTATATGACCCTAAGACCAAAATATAATTTTGGGAATTTTTATAAATTTTTATCAACCTTGGAAGTAGCCCTAATATTTTAATCTATTTTCTGGAATTATTTTTATTCAGAAAAGTATTAGAACAGTGATGGGCTCCCCTCCCTCCATTCCCCCTCTCCCGGCCGGCCCAGCCCACTCCACCCGCGCGCTTAGACTGACAACCCGGTCCCACCTGTCGGCGCCGAATCCTTCCCCTCGCGCGCGAACCCGACACCTCGGTCCCACCCGTCAGTCGCCACCCTCGCCCGCTCGCGCCCGCTGACGAGTGGCCCCCGCTTGTCAGGACCTTCGTCCCCGCGAGATCCGCCCCGGATCCCCCCCCTCGCCGGCCGAAGCCCTAACTCCGCCTAGGATCCGCCCTCGCCGGCCCCCTCCCTTTAATCCGACGCGTGCATTGAAGTCCCCTCACCGCGCCGGCCGTTTCCCCCTATTAATCCCGCCCGATTCACGTCCAGGTGCGTTGAACCGCGTCAACCCGAGCTCGCCGGCGTCAAGGCGCATTTATCCCCGGCCACCGTCGATTACGCCCCCTCTGCCCCCGCCGGTGATCCTATTTAAACCCCCCGGTCACCCGCATTTCACCCCCACGCCTACGCTTTGCGAGAACACACAGAGTGCCCTCCACCCGGCTTTTAGCGCAACACCGCCTCCTGTTCTCCAGCCGTCGACCGCCGTCGCCGGAGTACTCCTCCGTCCTCGTCGATCGCACCTCTGCAACCGCAAGGACCACCCCCACCTCGGCCACACCTTCGCTGGCCAAGGAGATCGCTGGATCCCCACCGCCGACGAGTACCCGAGAAGCCCTTCGCGTCTACCCTCGCCGCCGATCACCGTCAGCCGTCCTCCATCGCCATCTAAGGTACCATCGTGACCGCCTTGGCCTCCTCTTTCCGTTTTCGCATAAAGCTAGGGCCTAGCCCCCTCGTAGGCGCCATCGCCGCCGCACCCGAGCCCCGCCGTCGCCAGAGACGAAGGGGGGTATAACCCCCTTAGCGCGTGTCGTGCCGGATTTAATCCTAGCCGCACGATCACGATCGGACGACGCGCGTGAGTCCACGTACGCGATCTAATCCGCACCGTCGGATCTGGTCAAAGCGTTACATTTTAATCTCGCGCGTTGATTTCCATTTAACCCGACGCGCGATCTCGTGCGTCCACGTGGTACCCCTTCGCACGTTTTAATCCTGGCCGTCTGTAGCCACTTACGCGTCCCGCCTCGCCCTCGCGCGTCGAATCTAGATCCGACGGTCCAGATCGACCCGGCGCACGCGCACAGTGTGCGGGTTCACCGTGGGCCTGGCTCACCGTGGACCCGAGGGGTTTAAAATTTGAAAATAAATTCCAGAAATGCTTTTAAACTTGTAAAATTCATATCTAATGCATTTGAACTCTAAAAATTACCATTCCAATTTCAGAAAATTCATAAAATTATTCTCTACATATTTATGCAATAAAAACAGTAGGTTTACTTTGACATTTTCATGTTTATTTAAATAAGTATTCAAATGCCCTTAAGATTAAAATGCAAATTTAAATATTTAAACTCCAGAAAATTTATATATTTGTTCTTTTCTGTTTAAACATTAGAACCACAGAGTTTTCTCTGAATCATTCATATTAAATTAATTAGAAAACTTAATGTGGTATTATTCACACTTAGAAACCCTTTTATGAAAAACAATAATTCATTTTGATTCATTTTAAAATTAATTGTGAAATGAATTTCAGAACCTTAACAACTGATTTTCTTTAAAATCAAATCAACTAAAGCCCACATGCTTGTTGTGTGATTTTACGTTGTTTATATCGAATGTTGTATTTATTCTACTTTATTATTATTGAAAAGACTACGACGCCGTCGTGGAGCCGGAATACTTCCCGGAAGTCCCTCCCTCGCCTTTCGCTGAACAAGGCAAGTCACCAAACAATTCTTTTGAACATATTGAACCCATGTTTGAATTGACTATCGCTAAAACACATAGGTTATATATGCATTAGTCAAACGAACCCTTACATTATATTTATTTAGGATCCCCCGACCTTGATGTGCAACCCAAGCCATGCTATCTCGCCTAACCTCCTTGTCACCATATGATCAATGATATTAGCTAGTGTCCAAAGTATTGACACGGCCGCTATAGGATAAAAATGAGTCGTAGTAAAATGGTTCTATTATATGATCCCCGTTACTTCTTATCCTTGGAAATTCTGTTGGTGATGAGTCATGGTTGTGAGTGTATGCATGGTGGGTTCCGGGTGCAAGCTAGGGCATTGGTCAGTCGCACCCGGGGCACTATAAGGACCGGTCTGAGGGATCCGTTGCAATACACTTACGTACTAACCACAAGTCTAGTGGGTAAGTCCTAACTAAGGTATGGGTTGTTCCAAACCGAGGCCACCATTTGGAGATGGGTCAAGTTGCACCTGCGGGTGACTTGTACCAATGTGGCGCAAAAGGGGGTGCGACGTTAGCTGGGATGCGGCCCGGCGCGCCGGCGAAACCTAGAGCGGGTGGTTATCGCTTGGAATATCTCATATTGAGGTTTTGGCACGAGTTCCCGTGAAATGGTTCATCTCGTTGAGATGAGTGCGTGCCTTGTGGGTACAGTAGTACATCTCTGATCAGAGTCTTAAATCTTTTCGAAAAGCCGAGCCCACGGTCAAGGGCGGGTTGCGTGACATCCCCCAGTTAGTTTACTTTGAATATGAATGTGCATGATGGATTGACATGTAAGGACTGTTGTGCGAGGAGGTAAAACGTACTCCTCGAGTTAGTTGATGTTGATGATGTTCATATTTACTTTCCGCATGATTAAAATATGATTACACTAAATGCCATAACTGCAACTGCTTTATTCCGCGTTGTTAGCCTTTATCCTTCCTTGTTTATTATCCTGCATTATTATTTGCATTTGCGGTGGCTTGTTGAGTACTTTTTGTACTCATACCCGTTGGACCCCACAGAGGATGCTTATCTTGAAGACGGTCTGGAGTAGCGACCCAGTCGGGAAGAAAGATCCTGAAGAAGACGTTCGTCATGCCGCTGTTTAAATTATCTTATTACTGTTTTTACTAAAACAATGTTGTAATAAATATGGTCTGCGTACCATGGATATTATCGTATGTACGTTGTCGCATGATGAACCTCTTGTATTATTGTTTTTCTATGGAAATTCAATAATGACTCGATTTTGATAAATCGGGGCGCTACAAAGCATCACAAAGAGAAACACTTTGAACCAGATGCAGTACAGCAAGCCAGAAATAAAGTATGTGATTAGTACTTTGGTCGTAACATTTCGACGCCATTACAAGGAAAGAATGGCCTTTGGTAGTGACTGAATAACACAGCTAATAAACACATAAACTGGAAAGTGTTCACTAACAGATCAGAAGGTTGAATCGAAATGTTGGAGACACCATATCATTCTTTTAAAACCTTTTTCTGTCTAGAACAGACATGAGCCAAAGTTGTGCATATTTTGACTCCTCCAATACTGCTACACACACTACCGGAAATGAGAAGTTTGCCGAGTGCCCTAAGCTTTGCTGAGTGCAATATCTCAGGCACTCGGCAAAAAGAGTATGTTTGCCGAGTGCTTTTTAAAAAACACTCGGCAAACCCATTTTTTTATTTTTTTGAACCATTGTTTCAAGTCTACATGATATTTTCAATTTGATTTTAACTTGAATTTTTTTCTATAATAAAAACACAACATATATTATCTCATGTAAAAATTACACATTTTTTGTTTTAGTTTGTTATTTTTAAATTATTAAGTATGTTTCTAGGATTTAAATTTAAATAGGTGAAATTTGAACTACAAGTGCCTAAAATAAAAAACAAAAAATTATGAAAAAAATCATATTCATGTTTTAAAGTCTATTTAGGGTTCTTATAAACTGAATTAAAAGAAATTTTGAACAATTTAGGGTGTGACGCTCGTTCAACAACATGAAGCTTAATAGTTTTTTAATTATAAAAAATCAACTGATGTCTAAAAAAATATGAGACTTGTCATGATGTTATTATATGATACATAGATGCTGTGATAAAAATTTAAAAATATTTAGAGAAAATTATCACGTAGAGTGTTTAGAAATCGAGATTATACAAGAAGTGTTTATGGTTTAGAGAAGAAATGAGATAGGTTTGGAAGAGGTTTGATGGGTAAATTATTTTTTGTAATTGAAATTTTTTCTACAATAAAAACACAACATATATTATCTCATGTAAAAATTACACATTTTTCTGGTTTAGTTTGTTATTTTTAAATTATTAAGTATGTTTTATGATTTAAATTGAAATAGGTGAAATTTGAACTACAAGTGCCTAAAATAATAAACAAAAAATTATGAAAAAAATGTTTTAAAGTCTATTTAGGGTTCGTATAAACTGAATTAAATTTTTTTTAACAATTTAGGGTGTGACACTCGTTCAACAACGTGAAGCTTAATAGTTTTTTAATTATAAAAAAATCAACTGATGTCTAAAAAATATGAGACTTGTCATGGTGTTATTATATGATACATAGATGCTATGATAAAAATTTAAAAATATTTAGAGAAAAGTATCACGTAGAGTGTTTAGAAATTGGAGATTATACGAGAAGTGTTTGTGGTTTAGAGAAGAAATGAGATAGGTTTGAAAGAAGTTTGATGGGTAAATTATTTTTGTAATTGAAATTTTTTCTACAATAAAAACACAACATATATTATCTCATGTAAAAATTACACATTTTTCTGGTTCAGTTTGTTATTTTTAAATTATTAAGTATGTTTTAGGATTTAAATTGAAATAGGTGAAATTTGAACTACAAGTGCCTAAAATAATAAACAAAAAATTATGAAAAAAATCATATTCATGTTTTAAAGTCTATTTAGGGTTCTTATAAACTGAATTAAATTTTTTTTGAATAATTTAGGGTGTGACGCTCGTTCAACAACGTGAAGCTTAATAGTTTTTTAATTATAAAACAATCAACTGATGTCTAAAAAACATGAGACTTGTCATGGTGTTATTATATGATACATAGATGCTGTGATAAAAATTTAAAAATATTTAGAGAAAATTATCACGTAGAGTGTTTAGAAATCGGAGATTATACGAGAAGTGTTTATGGTTTAGAGAAGAAATGAGATAGGTTTGAAAGAATTTTGATGGGTAAATTATTTTTTGTAATTGAAATTTTTTCTACAATAAAAACACAACATATATTATCTCATGTAAAAATTACACATTTTTTTGGTTCAGGTTGTTATTTTTAAATTATTAAGTATATTTTAGGATTTAAATTGAAATATGTGAAATTTGAACTACAAATGTATGAAATAATAATAAAAATATTATTAAAAAACATATTTATGTTGTTGACTTTATTTTTAGTCATTATGCAATATAGTTTTATAATTTCTATCAAGGAAAATATTGTAAAACAAATTAAACAAAAATAAAAGCCTCTTTGCCGAGTGCCAAATTTGAGGCACTCGGCAAAACCAAAAAAAATTTTCCCTCATAATTTTTCAGCCAAATTTCAAAATTGGCGCACTTTTTTTTCCAAATTTTCAATTTTTTTAAAACCCACCCCTCCTTTCCTTCTCCCTCATTCTCTCCTATATCTTCTTCCCTCCCACTGCACCGGCCGGCGCCCTCTCCCCTGGCCACCACCCCGCTGCCCCGGCGTCGCCCCGCCGCCCCCAACCACCGCCCGACCCTAGCCCCGCCGCCCCGGCCCCCCGCCGGCGTCGCCCCGCCGCCCCAGCCCCCCGCCGGCGTCGCCCCGCCGCCCCGCCCCCCGCCGGCGTCGCCCTGGCCCCCTACCCCGTCGCCCCGGCGTCCCCCCGCCGCCCCTACCCCCCTACCCCGCCGCCCCCGACCGTCGCCCGACCCTGGCCCCGCCGCCGGCGTCGTCCCGCCGCCCCGCCGCCCTACCCCGCCGCCCCGGCCCCCTACCCCGCCGCCCCCGACCGTCGCCCGACCCTGGTCCCGCCGCCGGCGTCGCCCCGCCGCTATGGCCCCCGTCCCGCTGCCCCGGCCCCCCGCCGGCGTCGCACCGCCGCCCCCGGCCGCCCGTAGCGTGTGCGGCCGCCGGCCGTAAGTTTTTTTTGTTGTAAACTTTGCCGAGTGTCACATTTTGACACTCGACAAAACATCCGCCGTTTTCAAACCGTGAAGTCGCTTTTTTTACCAAGTGCTATTTTTGGCACTCGGCGAACCCTTCGCCGAGTGCCCGATGAAAAACACTCGGCGAACCCACCTTCGCCGAGAGGATGTTTGCCGTGTATTTTTTGCCGAGTGCAACCCTCGGTGAAATTTTCGCCGAGAGCTTTTAAAGCTTTGCCGAGTGCATGTTGCACTCGGCAAAAGAAGTTTCTCCCGTAGTGACACTACCAGAAAAACCATATTTAGTGACACAACTTTAGTGACGGGTAAAAGACACACGTCAGTAATACACTTTTAGTGACGGGTTATTTCACACATGTCAGTAATGTTGTCTCATTAGTGACGAGTCACAATATATATGACCTGTCACTATAGATGACGCTGGCGGGGGCGCCCATATTAGTGACGGGTCATACAGTTACCCATCACTAAAGGTTGCCCCTATAGTGACGATATGTGTTGAGACCACGTCACTAAATATGGGGCACCACATTAGTGACGGTTGGTAGTACTACCCGCCACTAAAGAGTGTTGCGTCAGAAACCCTAAGGCCACCTTTAGTGACGTCCTTATATGAATAACCATCACTGATGATATGTGTATAAATGTTTCACACATAGAGCTCCGCACTTATTGCTCCCAAGTCCCAACCGCCACCGTCTTCGCCATAACTGTCGACCGGTAGTGCATTTACTAGACTTGCCGATGATGATCCACACCGTTACGTGCTCCGGTGGACCGGCCCACACCGCATGTAGCATCAACATTGTCCGACCTAAGGTATATATTTTTAATTATCCAATATATTTTAATCCGAAATTATAAATTGAATTTTGTATGCGACATAATACGTCAAATAATTAGAGTCATATCTTAATTGATTGTTTTTTATTTATAGATTGCAACAACACGGAGCGTGATGTATCTTGATTATCGTACTTGCAATGAATATTTGAGTGGAGTGAAGTTTTTTATGAATAGTACTAGAGATGACATGAAATCTAGTGGAAAGATTGCAATGTGGTGTCCATGTTATGATTGTAGGAATGAGAAGAAATTTACAAATTCAGAATATGTGTACGACCATTTGCTGAGACGTGGATTCAAGAAGGGATATCATATATAGAACAAGCATGGTGAAGAAGGAGAAAATGAGGGTGAATTAAATTATCAGATTGGTAGTAAAGACAAAGGTGGGACCGTTGATACAAATTATATGAGCGACAATGACGTTTTAGGAATTCTAAAAGATAACTATATTGATATTGTAGATAATGTTGATCAGATGGTGCGTGATGCGGAGGAACAAGTTGCATATTCTAAAGGGGAGTTTGCCCAGTTCCAAAAACTTGTACAAGACTCAAAAACATCGATATATCCTGGATGCAAAGAAAAGTACATGGTCTTATACACTATCTTACAATGCAACAAATAAAGGCGACATATGGATGGTTTGATGTGAGTTTCAAAACATTATTGAATTTTTTGAAGGACCTAATGCCAAAATAGAATAAGATTCCTACCACCGTGTATGGTGCTAAGAAGATCGTATGTCCTCTAGGGTTGGATATAGATAAAATACATGCATGTATGAATGATTGAGTTCTATTTCATGGAGAGTATGTAAACCTTAACAAATGTCCAACATGTGGGACATATCGATTCAAGAATAGAAAAGACGATGATGAATTGGACGATGAGTGTAATAGAAGGAAAGTTCCAATGAAGGTGATATGGTATTTCCCTGTAATCCCACATCTAAAGCGCATGTTTACAAATGACAATGAGTCAAAACGATTGAGGTGGCACCAAGAGAGTCGTAAGAATGACTTGATGATACGACACCCAGCATATTCTGCTCAATGGAGAACAATTAACGCCACATTTCCATGGTTTGCTAACGATTGCAGGAATATTAGATTTGCCATGAGTATCGATGGCATGAACCCTTTTGGTAACATGAGCAGTATGCACACCACGTGGCCAGTGTTATTATCTATATACAACCTTCCTCCTTGGCTTTGTAAGGAGCATAAATATATCATGTTGTCGATCTTGATCTCTGGTCCTAAACAACCCGACAATGACATTGTCGTGTACCTCAGACCCTTAGTGGTTGATCTAAAAATTCTATGGCATGAAGGTGTTGAGGTTTGGGATGAGTACATCCGAGAGTACTTCCAGCTACACGCCATGTTGTTTGTAACAATAAATGATATGTCTGTTCATCGTAACTTATCTAGTCAAAGCAAAAGTAAAGAATAATCATGCCCACAATGATTGGAGGAAACATCAAGCAGATGGTTGAACCATTCTAAGAAAACGGTGTACATGCGACATCGACATTTTCTTCCAATGAAACAACCATACAGAAGAATGAAGCTACAATTTGATGGCTCTATAGAGAAATGAGGACCTCCTAGGCATTTTTTAGGCACAGAGGTATATTACCAGGTAAAGGACATAAATGTTATACTCGGTAAACGAAATCGGTCGTCCACAAGATGTGATGGAATGTGGAACAAGTAATCAATTTTGTGGGAGCTAGAATATTGGAAATATCTCGATGTTCGCCATTCCATGGATACAATGTATGTGGAGAAAAACGTGTGTGACAGTCTCCTTGGAACAATGCTAAATATGTCAGGAAAAACAAACAGATAGAGGAAAGTTCTTGCCTCCATCTTGCATCAACCTTTCTAGGAAGGAGAGGAAGGAGTTTTGTGAATTTTTGCATAACATTAAATTTCCATCAGATTACTCATCGAATATCAGCAAACTTTTCAACATGAAGGAGCTTAAGATGGTTGGTGGAATGAAGACTCACGATTGTCATGTGATGATGACTTAAATGATTATTGTCGGAATAAGAAATGTGTTATCAGTGGAGGTAAGAGAGGCAATAATGAGTATATGTTTTTTCTTCAATGCAATTGGACAGAAAATACTCGACCTAACATTGCTAGAAGAACTAGAGAAAAAATAATACTTGTCTCTCTCTTCTTTAGATGTACTTTCCTCCATCATTCTTTGATATTATGGTACATATGACCTCACATCTCGTCAAAGAAATATTATTTCTTGGACATATTTTCTTACATTAGATGTACCCGTAAGAGAGATACATGGGTGTTCTAAAAAATATGTCAAGAATCGTTCTTCACCCGAGGGTTGCATCGCACGAGGTTACTCTAGCGAGGAGGTAGTAGAGTGGTGTGTCGAGTACATATACCCGAATAACCCAATTGGTGTGTCTCACTCTCGCCATGAGGGTAGACTAGCAGGTCAATGGATCCTGGGAAAGCAAACAATTACTCCAGATCAAAAGGCATATGACCAAGCTCATTTCCTTCTGTTGCAACAATCGAGAAAAGTCTCATCATACATGGCTTCGCAGCTTCTCCCAGCTCGAACTCCATCAGTCCGTGTACCGAAGCCATGCATGGCTGAAGTACCTCAAGTCAGTCTCACTCCGGAGCCAGCCTCACTCTGGAGTCAGCTTCACTCCGAAGTTAGCTTCACTCCGAAGCCAGCCTCACTCCGAAGTTAGCTTCACTCCGGAGCCAGCCTAACTCCGAAGCCCCACCTTCGGAGTACCACCCTTTGAAGTCCCTCCTTCGTCCAAGGCCTCCGCATGAAGCATTCCATGAGCACTTCGTCGCAGTGTCTCTCCCCAAGCACACTCCTCGACGATACTCACCCAGACCATGCCTTCGATGCACCTCGACTTCTGAGACCTTTGTCAGGTATACCTTCGAGTGCCTCCCTCCAGAGCACACTTCGAACGCCTTGCCTCATTGTTGAGGACTTGGTCCACCATACTCCGAAGTCACTCCATTTGGAGTACCCTTCGAAGTGCCTCATCTTCGAGGACTTCGTATCGGAGTACCTTCACCTGGAGCCATACTCCGCACTTACTGCCTTCTCCTGACGCACCTCGACCCAAGGTCTGACCTCGACCCTTTCGCAGCCTTCGTGATGGAGCTCCCTGCTCCCCTGGCATCAAGCCTCCCGCTTGACCCAGGTTCACTTTCTACGAACCATCCGTCGCCTCCAAAGTCACCTGCGCACCAGAGACAAACAGACAAGTGTATCCAATACCCCGGAGACCTCTCCAGGTAAACAAACTTCAGAGTTAGCCTTCGAGACTTGTTCGGAGTTAACCTTTGAGCCTTGTTCGGAGTTAACCTTCGGGCTCTATTCGGAGTTAACCTTCGAGCTCCCTTCGGAGCTCCTCAGAGCTAAGTCTCCGAGAACCCAGTTCGGAGCACCGGTTCGGAGCCCCAGATCAGAGCCCCAGTTCGGAGCCTAGTTCGAAGTATGCTTCGAAGCCTGCTTCGGAGTATACTTCGAAGCCTTCCCTGTGGCCTTCGCCTGAAGAGCTTCGGCCCCAACTCCGAATGCAGCAGATATTTACACCTCGCTATAGTGTAGAAGCCATACCAGGTGCCCCTCTGCCCCTAGTATGTGGTTTAGCTGGTCAAGAAAGTGACGTTGTCTGACACGTCTGTAAGCTGTAAAGCACTTTTGTATAGTAGCTAGCTCCTTTTCCCCTTTTTTGCCCCTATGAGCCTGGGACTTATAGAGGGCATTTTGGTCTTTTCCTTTGGCCCGCGTGCCTATAAAAGTAGGGCCAAGCCCTTGTAACAGGATACCTTCTCCTAGGCCATGAAACCCTAGAGTTCACTACATCACACCGAGGTATAACATGCCAAATCCACCACAAACTGGACGTAGGTCTATTATCCCCTAGGGAGGTCCGAACCAGTATAAATCCTTTCTCCCTCTGAGAGAACCCTTCGAGGTTCATTTTACACACCATATACACACATACAAAACATGTGTTGTAGCTAACACAATTGCTACAACAACAAGATATAGGAATTGAAGTATCACATTTCACAAATTAAGCATAAAGTTGATTTTATTGAAAAGAATGGAGCTACTAACCTTAAAGCACATGCTTATTTAAGATCACCGCAAAAAATTAAAATTTCACCGCTCCTTGCATCAGAAGTTAACTCGAGGTGCTAGCTAGGAGCCAATTTATACAATTCATTGTGACACCGCCGGATCAGGAAAGTGTTGACACGAAAACGTGCCCCTGCACTTGGGTTAGTTCGACGATCCAAAAGTGTGCGGATACTTAGGGACAAGCCTAAGCCTAACACAGCACCGACGTCACATTATGACTAACCTTAACCGTGGTAAGGGGGTTGGAGTCGCCAGGCAATCAGATTACACAAAATAATCCAATTAGCTGAAAGAAATATATTAAACAGATTAAATCAGCAAACTGGTCAGAGCCTGTCTGCTTCGAAGTATGGTGCAAAGGGGGTCACCGAAGTATACCTTCGGCGTCTAATGCGAAGTGTCCCGCCGAAGGATGCCCTCGGCGTTCGGACTGATCTGGCCAAAGATGAACTCCGAACGGATCTGGACGCGATAATCACCTCCGAACAGTGGGGTTCGACGTGAAGTCTCCAATACAGTAAGATATAGAGTAATGACTCGAGCGCAACGTGCAACCGTGACTTCGTCCGGAGCAGAATACGAGCATGGCGAAGCCTGTCGTGACGAAGTCTGTTGGCGAAGCGTGCGGTCGAAGCAATCAGTCTCGCTGAAGGGTGTTCTGGCAACCTTCGAAACCAATCTCTCAGCTCTAGACACCTCCGATAAAGTAGCTCCGAACGTGGAAACCTGCAACAGAGAGGATTCAAAGTACCAATTCGGCCTGAGGACCGAATTCTGCTAAGTGTTGCACTAGTGGCGAAGGTTGCAATCTGTTACGCAGATTAGCGGATACTTCACTGGCGAAGTAACAAGGCGATAGCAATCTATTACGTAGATTAACGAATACTTCACAAGCGAAGTAACAAGGATTACCACTGTTCCGAAGTGGCCATCGGAGGGCTTCCAGGCAAACCCATGAAGAGTACAAAAAAGTAAAGGTAAATAAATGCGATTCAAAGCTAGGGCTTTGTGGTTGATTTGTGTTGGGGGGTCTCTGAACTGGCTTCGCCTCTATATTTATAGGGGCTAGACTTCTAATCTAATATGCTATAATTCAGATGGATAGAGATAAACACTTAGCCAGAAATCGGGTCCAACTCTATCTCTGCATGAAGTGGGCCTTCGGCCAGGCCCATCGAAGCCTGCTCCTCGGGCCGAAGCTTCGGCGGCATGGGTCTCGGAAGGCTTTCTAGACGAAGGCCGTGGGCTGGCTGGAAGCTTCTGGAGCCCATAGCCCAATGGTCCTTCGGCCCTGTAGGCCTTCGGCCTGACCCGGGACATGTGTATTTTTGGCCCAAATTACTAAAATTGATATTTTGATAATCTTAACCATTGATATCATTTTTTGCTATCAACAGAAAGCACCCATGAGTAATAAAGGGTTTTAATATAGGTTGGGAGACCCTCCGGTGTCATATTTATTAGTTCCAGTTGGTATCCACATCCAATATTAAAGCCCAAGTTTTTAGCACTAAATTGGGAGTCCCTCTGATGCTAAATTTATTAGTACTGATTAGTATGCTCACACAGTATTAAATCTCAAGTTTTTAATACTAGTTAGGGGGATCCTGACCGATACTACTAAGTAAAGTATGAGGTGGTCTCTCAATCCGATACTAAAACTATTTTCTAGTACCATTTTTACCTACCTTTGAATTTTGTTCATTTTTTAACCGTTCCAGGAGATTTTTAGTATCGGCTCGAATTAAAATCGATACTAAAGAAGAGTGGACAAAAGCCCACTTCTCTAATAGTGAAATGAGGTAAGATGACCTAAGTTTAAGTTTCTTTCGTAAATCGAGCCAAACTGTTGGACCGAAAATGGCGACCAGAGGGGGGGTGAATGGGAGCTTTTAAAATTTCAGACTAAAAATAGCCTTCTGTTTTACTTCTGTCTTCTGCGGAACAGGCTTCGAACACACCCTTCGAAGTTCTGGTTTGGAGGTATTTCACATCTCCGAAATCAGGCTTCGCAAGGAGCAAAAGTTCGAAGCCAAGAAGACTTCGCTCCACCCACAACCCTGAAAATTCAGCTCTGCTAAGTCAGTGCAGGCTCCGCACACAGGGTGCCTTCGAGCAGGCTTCACACTTCACCCTTCGCAAGAGCGGACTTCCCTCTGAGGACTTCGATCAGCTCTGCTAAGTCAGTGCAGGCTCAGCACACTGGGTGCCTTCGAGCAGGCTTCGCACTACACCCTTCGCAAGAGCAGACTTCCCTCTGCGGACTTCGACCAAATACTCAGTGACAGCAACTGGTGCTAATCTTCGTACTTCAAAGGTCTAAATGCACACTGAACAGACTTCGTCGAGGACTTCGACACGGGAAAAAAATGGGCTTCGACTCAAGTCAAACAGTGCTTCGCTAGTAATCAGAGTGGTCTAGCCTCCAGTTTACATAGAGCGAACAGACACTAAAAACACACACTTCTCACAAACAGACTTCTCACACACTTCTCCAGACGATTCAAAACACAAATTCACTCAGGAAGAAGAAGGTGTACAGAGGAATCAAAGCAAGCACTGCAACACAGAATACAAGTTCAAGCACAAATGAGAACAGAATCAAAGTTTCATTACTTGAATAGGGAACACAAAAAAACTCACAGACTGAATACAACGTGTGTGGCGGCTAGCACAGGAGCTCAAAAATGACTGCTCAAGGTGTTGATGTGACCTAGCTAGCCTCCACTATTTATAGGCACTATTCAGCCCTGTGAATAGACTACTTTACCCCTAGGGTTTACACCGGTTTTGTCTCATCAGAACAGGGGGGTACAACTGGTAGTCTACTTTATTTGGAGGCTTCTTTTGTCAGCTTCGCAGAGGGGACAACACCAGCTTTTGTAGAACAGACGCTGTCAGCCTTTGCAGTTTTGGACCCTTCTGAAGCCCCCCTTCGTACGTGAGGGGTGCGGTAGCTTCGGTGAGAAGCCTTGAGCCTGACGGCCTTCGCTTCACCGAAGTCAGCCTTCGATACAGTGACGGTTTTGAGCTGAAGCCGTCAAAGTCCTTGGGCCTTCGCACCAACACCTTCGGAGTGGACCACCATGGCTTCGCAGCTTCTCCAGCTCGAACTCCGTCAGTCCATGTACCGAAGCCATGAATGGCTGAAGTACCTCAAGTCAGTCTCACTCCGGAGACAGCCTAACTCCGAAGCCCCACCTTTGGAGTACCACCCTTCGAAATCCCTCCTTCGTCCAAGGCCTCCGCATGAAGCATTCCATGAGCACTTCATCGCAGTGTCTCTCCCCGAGCACACTCCTCGACGATCCTCACCCCGACCATGCCTTCGATGCACCTCGACTTCTGAGACCTTCGTCGGGTATACCTTCGAGTGCCTCCTTCCGGAGCACACTTCGAACGCCTTGCCTCATTGCTGAGGACTTGGTCCACCATACTCCGAAGTCACTCCATTCGGAGTACCCTTCGAAGTGCCTCGCCTCCGAGGACTTCGTCTCGGAGTACCTTCACCCGGAGCCACACTCCGCACTTACTGCCTTCTCTTGGCGCACCTCGACCCTTTCGCAGCCTTCGTGACAGAGCTCCCTGCTCCCCTGGCATCAAGCCTCCCGCTTGACCCAGGTTCACTTGCTACGAACCGTTCGTCGCCTCCGAAGCCACCTACGCACCACAGACAAACAGACAAGTGTATCCAGTACCCCGGAGACCTCTCCGGGTAAACATCCTTCGGCACACACTCCGGTGTACCGCCCAAAGTACCGAACCCTTTGGTACAACCCAGTCATCGTGTACTGTCGGACCCCTCCGACAGGCACACTTCGCTGCAACAGCTGCAGCAACCAGAGCCCACCGAACCCTTTCGGTGAAACAACCTCCGAACCCCTAGCCCACCGAACCATTCGGTGAAACAACCTCCGAACCCCTTCGGAGGGACCCCTTTGAATCAGAGGATAAAAACTGTCAATCACTCATCATAGACTCCGAAACCAACCCTTAGTTTCTCACAAACTAAATCGAGCTCGTGTTCTATGGAACCATCGATATATTTGAGCAGTGTTGAAGCAAGTCATTATGAGAGAGTGGTGATTTCACTTGATTCTGGTTCAATCAAACCGACCAGTTTGATTAAAATTTTAATTTGAAACAAATGAAAAATGTTGAAAAAATCCTAAAAATAGTATGTGTTGGCGTAAAAGATTACGTTAACAGGTTTGAATATGTTGAAGAACTCAGTTAGCTAAAGGAGTTAGCTTAAGTCCAGCGGAGCCTCCGGGTAGGATAATAGCTTTGACTTGGTTGGAAGTGTGTAAATATGGTTACTTGAATCTAAATCCTCATTACAATAGAAGGAGTGGTGTTTATAGGCAGAGATATGCTAGAAAAATATTGTTTTACCCTCTAGTTACAATAGTCATAGAGAACTCAGTTTATAAGATCCCGTAGGGGTACTTCGATACAAACTCGCACAGGCGCCTTGATAAGGCAAACATCTAATTTGATAGACGCCACCTTCCTTCACAAGGCAGATGTCTTGTCACGACTGGAAACCTTCATAAAGTGAATGTCTTGTCCGATAGATGGCGCATGTCACTATAAAGTAGCCATCTTGTCCCGTTTGATAGCACCCCTTTGGGACGGAGTTCTGAGAGGCCGCCAGTGATAGGCTGGAGTCGCAACACTATTGGGAGCTTCGCATCCTTCCTCCAAGCCTTTGTCTGGGTCAACACCACACACTTCGAGGCCTTCCGCTTCAGAGCGTCGCCAAAGCACCGGATGGCTTTGATCGCTCATGTTCCAAAGTAGCCTTCAGAACTCCTGCTCTAATTATCATGCTGATGGGATTATTTCCCCCAGTAGTAGCCCCTCGAATATTTCTCTTCAAATGTTCTGCCTTGTGAGAAGGGAAATATGTGCAAGAAATAATACCATGTTAGAATTTAGAATATAGACGAACCTTATGAATTACTTCGGGACACTTTAGGTTGTAGAGGGGTCCGACCGGAAGAGTCTGGTGTCGAGGCATCTGTCCTTCATGCTCCCTTTTGGAGGCTTAATACTTTGAATGCCCAAGTATTACTTCGTGTGGCTCGACATCCCTTCACCTTCCCAAGCATTGACTAGGGGTCTCTTGTGAGATCGTCTTGGGTAACAAATTATTGCTTTGACGAACGTTGCACCTAGGATCCTAACCGCCATAAATATTTCATTTTTCTATAATGGACCATTTCTGATTGTGGCCCTACCTACTGACCTAGGGGGAATATCGAGAGGGATGTGAAGGGACAAAGCGTAAAGGCTTGCGGCGTAAGCCCGGGTCCCTTATAAAGAAGGTAGCGGTCTCCCATTTACCATGAAGTTCCCTAGATTCTCCAGCTTTTGCTTTTTTGTTAAACCCCTGCTTCTACACTCCCGATCTTATTCTTCGAGTGATCCCCATGTCTTCGGGAGATGAGGAGGAAGGACAATGCAAGACCCACCTCGGGCTCCCACCTTGTCCAGTAGTAGGCGGCTACGGCGGTGGCCACCACTGCAGCAGGGACTTCGGGAGCGCCCAAGGTTTACAGCCCCTAGGACCTTTGGCCTCCTTCTGAGAAATTCTCGGAATAGACGTTCATCCCAGATAGGTCCACCTGTACCGAAGAATCTGTGAAGGAGGCGGTGCATGAGCGGCTCGAACCTAGAGTCACGTCATGACTTCCTAGATATAAAGTCATCCCCGAGACGCACGAAGGGGAGGTGGTCATCTTTGAGGCCTTCTTTTATGCGGGGCTCGGGTTACCTACGACGGAGCTTCTGGTGGAGGTCCTCCGCCTCTACCATGTGGACCTGTTGTAGCTTTCCTCGAATGCCATCACCCGTCTAGCCATCTTCGAATGGGACATGAGGGCGGAGGGGTGCGAAGGGAGGGCCGAAGTCTTCGTGGTGATGCACAAAGCCAGTTGTCAGCTGAAGAAAAGATATGGCCAGAATGGCTCCACAAAGCTATTGGCCTACGGAAGCATCAACTTCTATCTCCGAAAGGAGTACGCTAATAGCTTCCCGGTGAAAGCCATCAATGAGCAGTGGTATTCCGACTGGATCCACTGGTGGATCTATGTCTCAATGGGAACGGACTACGGCCTAGTGGGAGTTTGCCGGCAAATCTTCTATCGGAGGGAAGTTGAAGCTTTAGCAGATGCGGGCTCAGTTTAGGCCCACATCCAACTCATGTATCTCATGGCTCGACGTATGAGCATGCGGGATTTGGCAGAGGAATTCATTTCCCTCCGCATTTCTCCTTTGAAGGTCGTTTGGTCTCTCGTCTTCCAGAGTGCCCAAGACGGTGCTCTCCTCGATACATCTTTTGGCTCACTTGGTATGCTCCAGAAGAGTTCTTCATGTAATTTTTAGCCATTTTCTCTTCAAAAAATACTTATCAGAAGGTACCTTGGCCTGCTTAGGTTCATGGGCAATTATGACCCCAAAGTAGGTGGACCGGGTAGTCGAGAAGGTCCTTAGGGCCCCCCACCCCGGTCGATAAGAAATAGAGGATATAACTAGTGGGGGCCTGGGAGCGATACAACCGTGTATGGGGTGGCCTCGATATCGAGCCCCAGCACTCCTAGGTCTAGACATCCCAAACCCTATTCCACGGAAGAGGAAGGCAGAGAAGGTCCTAGCGGGGACCGCAAAGCCTTCCACGAAAACAATCCATAGGCCCAAGAGCCCTGCCGACCTGAGTCCTCGCCTTGATTCCCTGGAGGAGAAGTCTGCTCCCTCGCCGGTGGCTGAAGAGAGGGATTCAGGCGATGTCCCACCGTCGAACATGATACCTTTGCGTCGAGGGAAACTAGGATGGCGACCCTAGCTGAGGGGGTTGTTGTCGAGGAGGTCGCGGCTAATGAACTTGAGGCCAAGATGATGGTCGCACTGCTCGAATCCCCGAGGGACTCCATAGGGGCCTCTTTCGGATGTTATCGGACATGGAGTCCCTCGAGCAATCTTCGAATGGTGCCAGAGCTGGTAGCTTGCCTTCCCTTGGTTATGCATTTATTTGTCCTCTTTGTACCTATACTTATTTACATATTTTTCATGTGTTTTATTATATGGTAGGTACCATGGCGGGGGACCCTTCGAAGATCCCTTCATCCGTCTCGGAGAGGGTTTATGTGAAGGAGAAGGCCCCCGTCGAGGTAGTCAACGTGTCGGAGTCAAATGAGGAGGCTCGTTCGGAGGGGGATTTGGGGGGCTTCGTAGCACCCCGAGACTTCCTCTTAGGGGGATATCCAGCGGGCGTTGGTGGATGTCCCCCTATTGACTCTGTTCTTGACTATGCAGTTGGGTCTTGTCGTGAAGGTGGAGCCTTTAGCTCAACTCTCTAGGCCTTGAGCGACACTGACTTGGTTGTCGAGGTAAGCCGAGTGGATGCGGTCCAGCTGAGCCTCGCCATCGAATGGGCAGCTTACTAGGTACTTTGCGGGGGTATATTCAAGTGTTGCGGTATGTTTCTCCCTTTTTCTCTTTTACTTACTTCCTCCTGTTTGAAGTTCATCGTTCTAGCCCAAGGGGTCGAGGCTTCATTCGATGTGAAGTGTAGTTTGCATGTCGATAAAGTTGTGAAACTCAATGACCGCCTCACCAACTCTGAGGAGAAGGTGCGGAACCTTTAGGTCAAGTGGGATGCTTTGGCGGCTGAGGTCGAAAAGCTTTGGGGAAGGCAGTCGAGGTCGAGGTGCTTCGGGGTCAAAGGGTGATCTTAGAGAGGACGATTTTGGACCTCTCAGCCTCAAACCTCAAGCTAAAGTCATCGGTACAACACTTGCTTGCCAATCGAATGAAGAAAGAGGGGGTGACGTTTGAGATGATGTACATCCTTTGAGACGTCTTGGAGCGCTATGGCACATCTTGTCGCTTGCCTTCTATCGTCGCAAACAAGCCCTTGGACCATCGGCTAAAGCTCGTCTAGATCGCGACGAAGATAATGGATGGCACCGTAGCCAAGTATGGAGAGGTCTCTAGCCGGGTGGCTTCCCTCGGCATCCTTCATCACCTCGAAGGTGTCGGCCATGCCATCTCACCGACAACAGAGGTGGCGCATATTACCTTCGGAGGCGAGCATCTTAGGGTTCCATCTTCTATCGTCTTCGGTGCTTGGAAGGTTTTCCAGATGCCTTGTTAGGCCGATCGAGCCGGGCTTCGGCGTAGAGCCCAGCCGAAGCATGGGACTTACCTCCGCCAGGCTCCGACGACCAAGTCTCCGGGATTGGGACTTCCTAAGACCTAACTCTGATGGTGATGGCTTCGGACTACCTGACTTTGGCCTTCGCGTACTCGCATTCTTCGGCTTCACCTTGCATGGCCCGATTTGGAGGCACCACGGACAGTCTGTGGACGATGCTCCCCTCTGTTGCGTCTGTTTGTCCCTGCCATCCATAACACTCCGAAGGAAAGCAAGTCATAGTGTTAGGTTGCGGAGGGTACCCCGACCTAGATACGTATGGAGCCCATGGGGTTCCCGCCCAGTCATACGATGGAGGCATCAGCGGCTCCAATGGCCTCGCCCACTGTGGGCCGAACCCATTACCCGGAGGGGGGTTCGGCAGAGTTGATGGCACCTCGGACCACACCAGCGAAGGGTCCTGCCAGACTGGAGGTACGTCCGGCCAGTACGGGCCGAAGCCTCCCACCGGAGAAGTCCAACACGGTGCGGGATTCGGCCATTGGGGGCCGAAGTTGCTATATAGGGGGCCCAACCATTGGGGCTCGACGCTGCTGTACGGGGGATTCGGCCATTGTGGCTCAGAACCACCGTGCGGGGCATCAGGCCACCGCGGTCCGAAGCCTCCGTGTGGAGGGTCCGCCTGCTTCGGTCCGAAGCCACCCTCCGAGAGTCTCGGACCCTTCGGCTTCTTTAGCTTCTGAGTGTGTGGACCAGTTTCCTTGGCCCTTCTTCGATGCTTATTCAACAGCATGTTATACGTCACCTTTGGCATCTTGTGAGCCTTAGCCAAAGGTGTATTAATGTTTCGTTTCCACCCTCCTACCTCGGGGTTCTTTGGCACGAGTGTGCGAGTGCGCAGTTCTCCAACAATCACGTCCTTCCCCTTAGCCGACTCGGCCTGTTCTAGCCGAATCAACACCTTTTTCTAACCGAGGTCGACGGCGTTGACGGGAAAAGGATCTTTATCCAGCTTCATCTTCGGATTGTGGTCTATCTTCAATCGTCCTTCTTCTATGGTCGATTGTATCTGCTGTCGAAAAACGTTGCAATCATTAGTATTATGCTAATGCGAGTCATGCCACTTACAGTATGGATGCTTCTTTAACTCATCAGCAGGTGGAATGACTTGACCCTTAGGTAACCTGAGAAGCTGGCTTTTTAAGAGAAAATCAAATATTTTATCACATTTAGTTATGTCAAACGAGTTCTTGACCTCACTAGGCCGATTCTTTGTGGGGGATAGTAGTAACTCGGAGCAGGTGATGGGTTTATTTTTAGCATTCCAAACCCATTCGGCCACGTACATGTCGGTCGAATCCTCCTCCTCTGACTCCTCATCAGAGCATTCCATGATGTGGATTTCGGCCATAGGCTTGCTAAACGTCTTAATAAACTTTTTATCTTTGGTTCGGCCTTCCTGGACAAGAGCCTGCTGCAAAACTTGGCTAACTTCTAAAACGTTTTGGTTATCTAACCTCTCTTTAATTTCGGAACGCAATCCATTAAAAGCTAGTTCCGCCAAGTCCCTTTCCGAAATATTAAGGCTAAAACACCAGTTTCTAGTATCCCTAAAACGCTTGATGTACTCAGAGGCGCTCTCGCTAGATTTCTGCTTAACCGATGTCAAATGTGAAAGCCTAAGTTCCGTTTCACCCGTGTAGAAATAATCATGGAATTTCCGCTCTAAATCATCCCACGTCTGGATGGAGTTCGGCGGGAGCGCCGAAAACCAAGTGAAAGCGGTGCCGGATAGCGAGAGAGAAAACAGTCTAACCTTTAGAGCATCTATCCCGCTAACTTCTCCACACTGTGCCAAGAATTGACTAATGTGCTCTAGTGTAGTTTTGCTACCCTCGCCATCGAATTTTGTGAATTCAGGGATTCTATAGCCGCGGGGGTAGGGTACTGTGTCAAGATGGTCGGGGTATGGCTTACGGTAAACCCTAACCCTTCCTTTGGGCACAAAGCCGGCACACTCTCTAAATAGTGTGCGGACCCGCACTTCTATGTCATCTTGGCATGTTGCTTGTGTGCGCCTCTCATGCGGGGGCGCGACACGCGGTGGGATATCAGCGTGTCGGCCATGGGCCTCTTCCCTGCGCGCTATTTGTATGGTGTGTTTGTGTCTCGGTGCCTGCGCATGTGGCGCGGGCAGCGCGGGCACCGGCATAGGTGGTGGTGCGTGGTATGCAGTGTTAGTTTGACCGTAGGTGTAATGATTGGTCTCGGCCATACGTGATGAGGCCGGAGACATGATTGTGCCGGTGTTGTCGTTAGTCCTACCATATACATGGTTTGTCGGTGGTGCACTAGCAATGGGAACCGGGGGCATGGCCTCAGTAAAGACGAACCTCCTAAGAGTCGCCTCCACTTGGGAGCTGACTGCCGAATCTAAACGGTTGGCTAGCGAAGCGCTAACGGCTTGATCTACTGATGCATCTATTTTTTGTTCAATTTCTAAAGAAGATAATGAGGCGATACAGGTGTTACCTGGACCTAAGCGAGGTCGGGGTGATGATGTCGTGCTTGATGAAGCCCGCGCGTGTCTTGACGTAGCCCCCAAGCATCATGTCTTGGAGTGCCTTTAACTTTGCCTCGATCTCTGCTCGGTCTTCTGTGGGGATATCTTCAAGTGTGGGTGTCAAAATGTTACGGTTGTCAATATCCACGCCTCCTATTGTGTCCATCAGCGGTGTAGATGTAGTAGTCGACGTAGATGTACCGGTAGCCGATGTAGATGTACTTGTCATGTTGGCATAGCCTTCCCCAGCGGAGTCACCAAAAAGTGTGTTGACACGGAAACATGCCCCCGCACTTGGGTTTGTTCGACAATCCAAAGGTGCACGGATACTTAGGAACGAGCCTAATGTGACGTAGCACCGACGTCGCGTTCCGACTACCCTTCGTCGTGATAAGGGAGTGGAGTCACTAGGAAACCAGATTACACAAATAATCCAATTAGCCGAAAGGAATAGATTAAACAAAATAAAATCAACAAACCAGTTGGAGCCTGTCTGGTTCGAAGTCTAGTGCGAAGGGGTCACCGAAGTGTACCTTCGGTGCATGGTGCGAAGTACTCTGCCGAAGGGTGCTTCGGCGTTCAGACTGATCCGGCCGAAGATGGACTCCGAACGGATCTGGACGCGATGATCACCTCCGAACAGCGGGGTTCGGCATGAGGTCTCTGATACAGCACACTACGGAATAATGACGCGAGGGCCACGCGCAAGCGCAACTTTGTCTGATGCGGAGTATGATCGTGGTGAAGCCTGTCGTGACGAAGTTTGCTGGCGAAGCCTATTGCCGGAGCCTGCGGTCTCATCGAAGGGTGTCCTGGTGACCTCCGAAACCGATCTCTCAGCTCCAAACGTGCGAACCTGCAACAAAGATGATTCGACGTACACTTTCGGCCTGAGGACCGAATTCTACTAAGTGTTGCACTAGTAGCGAAGGTAGCAATCTATTACGCAGATTAGCGGATACTTCATAGGCGAAGTAACAAGGCGATAGCAATATATTACGTAGATTAATGGATACTTCACAAGCGAAGTAACAAGGGTTACCACTGTTCCGTAGCGGCCGACGGAGGGCTTCCAAGCAAACCCACGAAGAGGTACAGGAAAATAATGGTAAGGTAAATACGATCAAAGCTAGGGATTTGGTTTGGTTTGAGTTGGGGGGGCCTCTACGCTGGCCTCGCCTCTCTATTTATAGGGGCTTAATTCCTAATCTAATCTGCTATTAATCTGGTCGGATAGAGATAAGGATTGAGCTAGAAACGCATACAACTCTATCTCTGCCAAAGTGGGCTTCGGCCAGGCCCGTCGAGGCCTGCTCCTTGGGCCAAAGCTTCGGTGGCGTGGGCCTCCGAAGGCATCCTGGCCGAAGCCCATGGGCTGGCTAGAGGCTTTCGGAGCCCATAGCTCAATGGACTTCGGCCCTGTAGGGCTTTGGACAGACCCTGGACATGTGTATTTTCAGCCCAAATCACCAAAATTGGTATTTTGACAATCTAGCCATTAATGCCATTTTTTGCTATCAACAAGTACATCAAGCGTTTTAGGGATACTAGAAACCGATGTTTCAGCCTTAGTATTATAGAAAGGGATTTGGTGGAACTAGCTTTTAATGGTTTACATTCCGAGATTAAAGAAAGATTAGACAACCAGAACTTTTTAGAGGTTAGCCAAGCCCTACAGCTAGAGTACCCTCTGCAACTTAACGCTATGCCTTGTTTTCCTTCGGAGTATTATGAATGGCAGGGACAAATAGACGTAGTGGAGGGAGGCATCATCCACAGGCTGTCCGTGGTACCTCCGAACTGGCCCGTGCAGAGCAAAGTCGAAGTGTACATGCGTGAGGGGGCCGAGGACAGTGAGTCCAAAGCTATCACGGTCAGAGTAGGGTCTCAGGAAGTCCCAATCTTGAAGGCCTTATCGCCGAAGTCTGATGGAGGTGAGCCCCTTGCTAAGGCCGGAGCCCGCGTCGAAGCCTTGTCCGATCGGCCGAACAAGGCCGGTCCGACTGCCGGGGTCCGCAACGAAGGCCCTCTAAATACAGAGTGCACGAGGACGAAGGGGGGCAGTACCACTTCGGCTAAAGCTAACAGGAACCAGGAAGTAGCACCTGGCACCAAGCCACAACCATCTTGGGCACATCCAGGCATGTCCAAATCACAAAAGAGACATCTGCAATGACTACAGGCACAAGAGATGCGCGAGAAGAAAGCCGAGGATGAGCGCGATGCTATTTTTGAAGAAATCCGCCCTCGACCAACTACAAGACAGGTATGGAGGACGAAGCCGGTTGAGATGACCAATCCGACTCCTAGTCCGAGCGACGACGAAAATGACATGCTCGACGATGACTACTCACCTGTCTCCAAGGGGCCTGCACCTCAGGCGATGGACATCAACATCGTCACGCTGCCCACCAAGTTTGCTCTGCCGCAAGACAAGGCCGAGGTCGCTCAGCTGAACCTCGGCCCGGGCAATGCTATTTTTGAGAAGCCCGAGGACTGGACCCGCCATCTGAAGCCTCTCTACGTCAGAGGTCACATTGACGGAAAGTCGATTTCCCGAATGCTTGTTGACGACGGCGCTACTGTTAACCTAATGCCTTACTCGTTGTTGAAGAAACTTGGCGGGGATGAGGATGATCTGAAGAAGACCAACTTGATGCTCAACGGCTTCAACGGCGAGAGTTCTGAGGCCAAGGGCATGCTCTCCATGGAGTTGTGTAACACCCCAAATTTTCAAAGAAATAAAAATATTATTTAATTCAATTTCTTGAATTTATTAATTTGGGAAATACCTTTAAATACCCTCTCTACCATTTTTGAACTACAACATAGAGTTAATGACCAAACCAGGAGCTGAAAATTTTTGTATAAACTCCCAAGGCCATGATATATTTTTGAGAATTTTTATAAATTTTTATCAACCTTGGAAGTAGCCCTAAGATTTTAATCTATTTTCTGGAATTATTTTTATTCAGAAATGTTTTGAAACAGTATTGGGCCCCCCTCCCTTCTCTCTCTCCCGGCCGGCCCAGCCCGTCACCCTTGCCCGCCTCTGGCTGACAGCCCAACCCCACCTGTCGGCGCCGGTGGCCTCCCCTCGCGCGCGCGCCCGACACCACGGCCCCACCCGTCAGCCGCCTCCCTCACTCGCTCGCGCTCACTAGCAGGTGGCCCCCACCTGTCGGATCCATCGTCCCCGCGAGATCCACCCCCAAATCGCCCCCCCTCGCCGGCCGACGCCATTACTCGCCTCGGACCCCCTGCCCCTGACCCCCTCCCCTTAAATTGAGCCCGCCATTACCCCCCCGGTCCACGGCGACCGTTTCCCCCAATTAAACTCGGCCGATTCGTGTCCAGGTTCGATGAACCTAATTCAACCCGAGCTCGCCGGCGTTTAAACGCGTTTATCCCCGGCCACCGTCAATTGCGCCCCCTCTGCCCCCGCCGATGGCCCTATTTAAACCCCCTGGCCGTCCGCGTTGTACCCCTACGCCCGATTGCTGCGAGAACGAACAAAGCGCCCGTAGCACACTTTTTAGCGCACCACCGCCGCTCCCACTCCGGCCACCACTCGCCGTCGCCTCGGACCGCCTCCGTCCATGCCCTCGCCACCATCGTGACCGCAAGGACGACCCCGACCTCGGCCACCCCTCCGCCGACGTCGAACCCCGCTGGAACACCGTCGCCGCCGAGGACCCGAACGCCTTCACCGCCTCTGCTCGTCGCCGGCCTCGCTCCGTCGACCTTTCTTCACCGCAAGGGTACCCTCGTGACCCCCTTGTCACCCTCTTTCCGTTTTAGGCCCTAGATACGACCGCCGTCGCTCGCCGTGGCTGCTGGCCCGCTCGCCGTCGCCGGAGAAGACGACCGGCACGGGTCGAGTACCCGTGCCATGTCAGATCTGATCCCGACCGTGCGATTGCGATCAGACGACGCCTGTGACCCCACGTACGCGATCTAATCCGCACCGTCGGATCTAGTCAAAGCGTTACGTTTCAATCCCGCCCGTTCATTTTCATTTAAAACCCGCGCTCGATCTCGTGCGTCCACGTGGTACCCTTTCGCGCATTTTAATCCTGGACGTCCGTTATCACTTAAGCGCCCCGCCTCGCCCTCGCGCGTTGGATCTGGATCCAACGGTCCAGATCGATCCGGCGCACGCGCATAATGCGTGGGTTCACCGTGGGCCTGGCTCACCGTGGACCCGAGGCATTTGAAATTTGAAAATAAATTCCAGAAATGCTTTTAAACTTGTAAAATTCATATCTGGCGCATTTGAACTCTAAAAATTGTCATTTCAATTTCAGAAAATTTATAATATTATTCCCTACACATTAGTTCAATAAAAACAATATGCTACTTTAGACTTTTTCATGTTTATTTAAAAGGGTATTCAAATACCCTTAGGATAAAAATGTAAATTCAATTATTTAAATTTCAGTAAAATTCATATTTAATTCCTTTCTGTTCATATACTGAAAACCACTAAGTTTTCTATGGACCTTTCCTTTTAAATTCATTGGAGAACTTAAAAATAAGAATAATCACTTTTAAAACCCTTTTTCAAAGGACAACACTTCATTTTAATTTCTAGCCTAAACTCCTTGTCACCATATGATAAATGTTATTAGCTAGTGTCCAAGGTAACGACACGATCGCTATAGGATAAAAAAATGAGTCGTAGTACATGGTTCTACTATATGATCCCCATTGTCTCTTATCTATGGAATTATGTCGGTGTTGGAGTTGTGGTTGTGAGTGAATGCATGGTGGGTTCCGGGTGCAAGCTAGGGCATTATTGGTCGGTAGCACCCGGGGCACTATAAAGATCGGTCTGATGGATCTATTGCAATACACTTTCGTACTAACCACAAGTCTAGTGGGTAAGTCCTAACTAAGGTATGGAGTGTTCCAAACCGAGGCCACCATTTGGAGATGGGTCAAGCAGCACCTGCGGGTGGCTTGTACCAATGTGGCACAAAAGGGGGTGCGACATTAGCCGGGATGCGGCCCGGCGCGCCGGCAAAACCTAGAGCGGGTGGTTATCGCTTGGAGCATTTCATGCTGAGGTTTTGGCACGATTTCCCGTGGTATTGGTCATCTCGTTTGGGATGAGTGCGCGCCTTGTGGGTACAGTAGTACATCTCTGATCAGAGTCATAAATCTTTTCGAAAAGCCGAGCCCACGGTCAAGGGCTGGTTGCGTGACATCCCACAGTTAGATTACTTGAATATGGATGTGCATGATGGTTTGACATGTAAGGACTGTTGTGCGAGGAGGTAAAACGTACTCCTCGAGTTAGATGATGATGTTGATGTTCATGTTTACTTTCCCGCATGATTAAACTACACTAAATGCAATAACTGAAAATGTACTTTTCCGCACTATTAGCCATTATCCTTCCTTGTTTATTATCTTGCATTATTACTTGCATTTGCGGTGGCTTGTTGAGTACTTTTTGTACTCATACCCGTTGGACCCCACAGAGGATGTCTACTATGAAGACGGTCTGGAGTAGCGACCCAGTCAAGAAGAAAGATCCTAAAGAAGACGTTCGTCATGCAAATTTTTAATTATCTTTATTACTGTTTTTCTCGAAACTCTGATGTAATAAATATGGTCTGCGCACCATGAATATTGTCGTATGTACGATGTCGCATGATGAACCTATTGTTATTATTGTTTTTCTATGGAAATTCAATAATGTCTCGATTTTGGTAAATCGGGGCGCCACAAGATGGTATCAGAGCCGACTTGACTGTAGGAAGCCAAACAGACCCGCCTAGCCATTAGCCGCAGGAAATTATTTCTCGAAAACCTACTTTATAAACTTTGTTTCTCCCCTCACTTTCATTCAACTTGCTGTTTTGTAGATGTCAGTATACCAAGTGCACAGCTACTGCCGCCATTACGAGGCCTTCGTCAGGGAGCTCCGTATGATGCTCACATTCCTCGGGTTCCTCTTCGAGCCCGAATTCCAAGGAGTGTACCCCGACGAGTTCGCCAGACCTTGTGACGTCTCCCTCACCGTCCACGGCTCCGGAGAGCACCTGCCACCCTACACCACCGCACTTGGGGGCCCGACTTTCGACGTCGCATGCCAACGAGTCACCCTCCAGGCCCTCATGGAGCTAAGGATGATCTACGATGATCGTCTTCAGAACTCGTCCGTCTGGCTTGTGCCGAAGCGTACTCCTGGCGCCCACCGTAGCATCTACCTCGGAGTTCACTCCGTGCGTGATCCGGTCATGGCCCGGCAGTCGTGTCTTCTGCAGGCTATGGACGACCTCCATACCGAGGCGGTGCTCGACGCCGATGAGCACCATGAGGCGGTTGAGTTTCTTCGTGAGGAGACGAAGAACTTGATCCAACAGAACGGCGAGCTGCAGCGCAAGATTATGCATCTGCAGAAGGACATTGCGGAGATGGTCCCTCTCCTTCCAAGGAAGAAGAAGCCCATCCGTGAGCCCCTCCCTCGCCCCAAGCAGATCCCACCTCACCCCTCCACCGCCGGACCGTCTACCTCCAGCGCCCCTGCACCACGCCCCGGCCTCGTCTCCGACCCCATCATCGAGAACTTTCTCGAACCCACCATCCCTCAGGAGCCGCGTACCCGTGGTTCCGAGAGCACGGAGACCGCCTCCGGTGGCGAGTAGGCGTTAGAGGTCTTTATCTTAATTAAAGCAAAATTTTGTATGTGGTGCTATCTACGACGGTTGTGTCGTGGATAGAATAAGAACTTGATTGTAACGAACATTTTACCACTTGGTTTATACTCATATGAGCTATTTTCTTAAGTGTATTCATCTTTATGCCTTATAACCTCGTGTATTCA
This sequence comes from Zizania palustris, assembly GCA_019279435.1. Classification (NCBI taxonomy): domain Eukaryota; kingdom Viridiplantae; phylum Streptophyta; class Magnoliopsida; order Poales; family Poaceae; genus Zizania; species Zizania palustris. The sequence goes on along the minus strand of JAAALK010000287.1, from coordinate 15,412,170 downwards.
GAAGATGACCGACCACCAGAACACCGGCTCCAACAACGGTGAAGGAGGAAGCCGTGATGCGCCCGAGGGTGTTGTACCCAACTGGGGTGCAACGGGCCCACGTCAGTCTGGGTTGCCATCCGCCAACCATCCTACCTTGGCGGAGATGATGGCAAATCAGAACCAACTAATCACCGCACTCCTCACTCAGATGCAGCACCAACAAGCTCAGTTGGACCGACTGCAGAACGGGGAACCTGCCCCTCGCGCACCAGCACCCGCACCCGCTCCACAACTCTCGGAGTTTCTGCGCGTGCGCCCGCCCATCTTCTCAAGCACCACCAACCCAATGGAGGCCGGAGATTGGCTCCGCACTATTGGAAAGAAACTTGACCTCCTCCCCAACACCGACCGGGAGCGAGTGGCCTTCGCCACTCATCAGCTCCAGGGTCCCGCCGCTGAATGGTGGGACAACTACCGTGAGTCCCAGCCGGAGGACCACGTGGTGACCTAGGCGGAGTTCACATCGCCTTCCGTGCCGCCCACGTCCCCGCCGGTGTCATCGCGGTAAAGCAGCAGGAGTTCCGCGACCTGCAGCAGGGCAGTCGGACTGTCATGGAGTACCTCCATGAGTTCAACCACCTCGCCCGCTATGCACCGGAAGAAGTGCGCACCGACGCCCTCCGCCAAGCCAAGTTCCTCCGGGGACTCAAGGATGAGTTGTCCATCCAGCTCGTCGCCACCGACTACGCCGATTTCCAACGACTAGTCAACAAAGCGCTCATCCAAGAGACTGAGCAGAACAAGCTAGACCTCAAGAAGAGGAAGATGATCACCTTCAAGCATTAGCAGGCGAACTCTCAGAGGCCCCGCTTCGTCCCTCCGCCACCAGCGCCCGCCTACCATCCTCGGCCCGCCTATAGGCCACCTCATGCCGCCGGTGGATCCAATGCCGGGCATCCTCGCCCCGCTCCACCAGCCCCGGCCGCTCACCCGACGCCAGCCACCAAGGCCCCGATCTTGAAGGATCGCCAAGGGAGGTTGGTCGTCTGCTTCAACTGCCGCAAGGAAGGGCACTATTCGCACCAGTGTCCTCACCCCAAGCAGCCCCAAGGCGCGGCACCCAACCAAGGCACTGGACTCGACCTCATCCTAGGGATGGATTGGTTGATGAAGCACAAGGGAGTGATCGACTGTGCCAACAAGTCCGTCACGATGACCAACCCTGAAGGCGCAGCCGTCACCTTTCGGATGACCAGTCGCAAACCGCTCGAAGCATCCCTCCACTCGCTCGCTCTTGAAGAAGTACCCATAGTCAAGGAGTTTATGGACGTCTTCCCTGAAGACCTACCGGGGATGCCTCCCAAGCGGGACATCGAATTTAGAATCGAACTTGTCCCCGGGACCACTCCAATCTCCAAGCTCCCATACCGGATGGCCGCTAATGAACTAGCCGAAGTCAAGAGCAACATCGAAGACCTAGAGCAGAAAGGGTACATTCGACCGAGTACCTCACCCTGGGGTGCACCGGTCATCTTTGCCATGAAGAAGGACAAGACCAAGAGGATGTGCGTGGACTATAGAGCCCTAAACGACGTAACCATCAAGAGCAAGTACCCATTGCCTCAGATCGATGACCTGTTCGATCAACTGAAGGGATCCTCGGTGTTTTCCAAGATTGACCTCAGGTCAGGTTATCACCAATTGAGGATTAGAGAAGAGGACATACCCAAGACTGCCTTCACCTCCCGCTATGGACTCTACGAGTATACAGTGATGTCGTTCGGACTCACGAATGCCCAGCCTTTTTCATGAACATGATGAACAATGTATTCATGGAGTTCTTGGATAAGTTCATCGTGGTATTCATCGACGATATCCTCGTTTACTCCAAGACCAAGGAAGAACACGAGACTCACCTCCGTCTGACCCTCGGAAAGCTAAGGGAGCAGCAACTGTACGCCAAATACAGCAAATGCGAATTTTGGTCGTTTGAGGTGAAGTTCCTCGGCCATGTTATATCTGCTGGAGGAATAGCAGTGGACCCAACCACCGTTGAAGCAGTAACCAACTGGCTGCAGCCCACGACCGTGACCGAGATCCGGAGTTTTCTTGGATTGGCCGGATACTACCGCCGATTCATCGAGAATTTTTCGAAGATCGCCAAACCTATGACCAGGCTGTTGCAGAAGGAAGTAAAGTTTGAATGGACCCCCGATTGCGAAGAAAGTTTCCAGACTCTCAAGAAAAAGCTCGTATCAGCCCCTATCCTAACTCTGCCAGACATCCGGAAAGACTTCCACGTCTACTGTGATGCCTCTCGTCAAGGATTGGGATGCGTCTTAATGCAAGAAGGGAAGGTGATATCCTACGCCTCCCGACAACTAAGGCCGCATGAGCTGAACTACCCGACCCACGACCTGGAATTAGCAGTCGTGGTTCATGCCTTGAAGATATGGAGCCATTACCTTGTGGGGAATCGGTGTGAGGTCTTCACCGACCACAAAAGCCACAAGTACATATTCACCCAGTCCGACCTGAACCTCAGGCAAAGGAGATGGTTGGAACTGATCAAAGATTATGACTTGGGCATCCATTATCATCCAGGCAAGGCAAATGTGGTGGCAGACGCCCTTAGTCGAAAAGGGTACTGCAACGCCATCATGATTCAGGACCAGGCTCCCTTACTTTACAAGGAGATGGAAAGGCTGAATTTAGGGATCACCACCCGAGCATACCTCGCTGCCTTGGAGTCTCGGCCTGTCTTGATAGACCAGATCCGAGAAAAGCAGAGGGAAGACCCGGACATCTTGGAGATCCAACAGAACATGCGGAAGGGTAAAGCCCCTGGATTTTCCGAGGACGAGCATGGTACCATCTGGTTCAGAAACTGGATATGCGTACCCGACCTACCTGAGTTGAAGACTCTCATCCTTCAAGAAGCCCACGATACTCTATACTCCATTCATCCCAGGAGTACAAAGATGTATCAAGATCTGAAGGAAAAATATTGGTGGGTCAGCATGAAAAGAGAAATAGCTGAGTATGTGGCCAAGTGCGACACATGCCGGCGAGTCAAGGCAGAGCATCAGAGACCTGCCAGACTTCTTCAAACCCTCAAAGTCCCTGAAATGAAGTGGGAAGAGATAGGAATGGACTTCATCATGGGACTGCCCAAAACCCAAGCTGGACATGATTCTATCTGGGTGATCGTTGACCGACTCACCAAGGTAGCTCACTTCGTCCCGGTCAAGACAACTTACACAGTCGCCAAACTGGCCGAATTGTATATGACCCGGATCGTGTGCCTTCACGGAGTTCCTAAGAAGATTGTATCTGACCGCGAGAGTCAGTTTACCTCCAAGTTTTGGAAAAACCTTCAAGAGGAACTCGGCACCCAGCTGAACTTTAGCACCGCCTATCATCCACAGACCGACGGTCAAACCAAAAGGGTCAACCAAATATTGGAAGATATGCTTAGAGCTTGCGCTCTAGACTTTGGCGGAATGTGGGACAAGAACTTACCCTATGCAGAGTTCTCCTACAACAACAGCTATCGAGCCAGCTTGCAAATGTCCCCGTTCGAAGCACTCTATGGACGTAAGTGCAGAACGTCGTTGCTCTGGGATCAAACTGGAGAATCGCAACTGTTTGGGACAGATATATTGAGAGAAGCTGAAGAGAAGGTCAAGATCATAAGGGATCAGTTAAGGATTGCCCAGTCCCGACAGAAGAGCTACGCCGATAACCGTCGAAGAGACCTATCCTTTGAGGAGGGCGATTATGTCTATCTCCGAGTCACTCCCCTCCGCGGCACTCAAAGGTTCAACATGAAAGGCAAGTTAGCACCCCGCTACGTCGGACCTTTTCAGATCCTCCGACGGCAAGGAGAGGTAGCATATCAACTTGAACTGCCTCCATCACTGGCAGAAGTTCACGATGTGTTCCATGTCTCTCAGCTAAAGAAGTGCCTTCGTGTGCCCGCCGAGCAAGCCGACCTTCAACAGCTCAACATCCAAGAAGACTTGACCTACATCAAAAAACCTATCAAGATCTTGGAAACCAAAGAAAGGGTAACCAGGAGCCGTGTAGTTCGTTTCTGCAAGGTTCAGTGGGACAACCACCCCGTCGAAGAAGCTACATGGGAAAAAGAAGACGATCTGAAAGCCCAATACCCCGAGTTATTCGAGTAACGTTCCAATCTCGAGGACGAAATTCTTTGTAAGGGGGATAGGTTTGTAACACCCCAAATTTTCAAAGAAATAAAAATATTATTTAATTCAATTTCTTGAATTTATTAATTTGGGAAATACCTTTAAATACCCTCTCTACCGTTTTTGAACTACAACATAGAGTTAATGACCAAACCAGGAGCTGAAAATTTTTGTATAAACTCCCAAGGCCATGATATATTTTTGAGATTTTTTATAAATTTTTATCAACCTTGGAAGTAGCCCTAAGATTTTAATCTATTTTCTGGAATTATTTTTATTCGGAAATGTTTTGAAACAGTATTGGCCCCCCTCCCTTCTCTCTCTCCCGGCCGGCCCAGCCCGTCACCCTCGTCCGCCTCTAGCTGATAGCCTGACCCCACCTGTCGGCACCGGTCGCCTCCCCTCGCGCGCGCGCCCGACACCACGGCCCCACCCGTCAGCCGCCTCCCTCACTCGCTCGCGCTCACTGGCAGGTGGCCCCCACCTGTCGGATCCATCGTCCCCGCGAGATCCACCCCCAAATCGCCCCCCCCCCCCCCCTCGCCGGTCGACGCCATTACTCACCTCGAATCCCCTGCCCCCGACCCCCTCCCCTCAAATTGAGCCCGCCATTACCCCCCGGTCCACGGCGACCGTTTCCCCCAATTAAACTCGGCCGATTCGCGTCCAGGTTCGATGAACCGAATTCAACCCGAGCTCGCCGGCGTTTAAATGCATTTATCCCCGGCAACCGTCAATTGCGCCCCCTCTGCCCCCGCCGATGGCCCTATTTAAACCCCCTAGCCGTCCGCGTTGTACCCCTACGCCCGATTGCTGCGAGAACGAACAGAGCGCCCGTAGCACCCTTTTTAGCGCACCACCGCCGCTCCCACTCCGGCCACCGCTCGTCGTCGCCTCGGACCGCCTCTGTCCACGCCCTCACCATCATCGTGACCGCAAGGACGACCCCGACCTCGGCCACCCCTCCACCGACGTCGAACCCCGCCGGAACACCGTCGCCGCCGAGGACCCGAACGCCTTCACCGCCTCCGCTCGTCGCCGGCCTCGCTCCGTCGACCTTTCTTCACCGCAAGGGTACCCTCGTGACCCCCTTGTCGCCCTCTTTCCGTTTTAGGCCCTAGATACGACCGCCGTCGCTCGTCGTGGCCGCTGGCCCGCTCGCCGTTGCCGGAGAAGACGACCGGCACGGGTCGAGTACCCGTGCCGTGTCGGATCTGATCCCGACCGTGCGATCGCGATCGGACGATGCCTGTGACCCCACGTACGTGATCTAATCCGCACCATCGGATCTGGTCAAAGCGTTACGTTTCAATCCCGCCCGTTCATTTTCATTTAAAACCCGCGCTCGATCTCGTGCGTCCACGTGGTACCCTTTCGCGCGTTTTAATCCTGGCCGTCCGTTATCACTTAAGCGCCCCGCCTCGCCCTAACGCGTTGGATCTGGATCCAACGGTCTAGATCGATTCGGCGCACGCGCACAGTGCGCGGGTTCACTGTGGGCCTGGCTCACCGTGGACCCGAGGCATTTGAAATTTGAAAATAAATTCCAGAAATGCTTTTAAACTTGTAAAATTCATATCTGGTGCATTTGAACTCTAAAAATTGTCATTTCAATTTCAGAAAATTTATAATATTATTCCCTACACATTAGTTCAATAAAAACAATATGTTACTTTAGACTTTTTCATGTTTATTTAAATAGGTATTCAAATTCCCTTAGGATAAAAATGTAAATTCAATTATTTAAATTTCAGTAAAATTCATATTTAATTCCTTTCTGTTCATATACTGAAAACCACTAAGTTTTCTATGGACCTTTCCTTTTAAATTCATTGGAGAACTTAAAAATAAGAATAATCACTTTTAAAACCCTTTTTCAAAGGACAACACTTCATTTTAATTTCTTTTAGGATTATCTATTAAATGAATTTCTGAACCTTAACAACTTGATTTATTTTTAATCAAACCAACTTAAGCCTATGTGCTTATTATGTGATGTATATTGTTTGATTGAATGTTGTGTTTATTTTATTTTACTTTATTTATATTGGAAAGACTACGACGTCGTCGAGGAGCCGGAGTACTTCCCCGAAGTTCCTCCCTCCCCATTCGCTGAACAAGGCAAGTCACCAAACCAATCTTTTGAGCATATTGAACCCATGTTTGATTAAACTATCGCTAAAACACATAGGCTATACATGCATTAGTCAAATGAACCCTTACAATATATTTATTTAGGATCCCCTGACCTTGATGTGCAACCCAAGCCATGCTCTCTAGCCTAAACTCCTTGTCACCATATGATAAATGTTATTAGCTAGTGTCCAAGGTAACGACACGATCGCTATAGGATAAAAAAATGAGTCGTAGTACATGGTTCTACTATATGATCCCCATTGTCTCTTATCTATGGAATTATGTCGGTGTTGAAGTTGTGGTTGTGAGTGAATGCATGGTGGGTTCCGGGTGCAAGCTAGGGCATTGGTCGGTAGCACCCGGGGCACTATAAGGACCGGTCTGAGGGATCCGTTGCTATACACTTCCGTACTAACCACAAGTCTAGTGGGTAAGTCCTAACTAAGGTATGGAGTGTTCCAAACCGAGGCCACCATTTGGAGATGGGTCAAGCAGCACCTGCGGGTGGCTTGTACCAATGTGGCGCAAAAGGGGGTGCGACGTTAGCCGGGATGCGGCCCGGCGCGCCGGCGAAACCTAGAGCGGGTGGTTATCGCTTGGAGCATTTCATGCTGAGGTTTTGGCACGAGTTCCCGTGGTATGGGTCATCTCGTTTGGGATGAGTGCGTGCCTTGTGGGTACAGTAGTACATCTCTGATCAGAGTCATAAATCTTTTCGAAAAGCCGAGCCCACGGTCAAGGGCGGGTTGCGTGAGATCCCACAGTTAGATTACTTGAATATGGATGTGCATGATGGTTTGACATGTAAGGACTGTTGTGCGAGGAGGTAAAACGTACTCCTCGAGTTAGATGATGATGTTGATGTTCATGTTTACTTTCCCGCATGATTAAACTACACTAAATGCAATAACTGAAAATGTACTTTTCCGCACTGTTAGCCATTATCCTTCCTTGTTTATTATCTTGCATTATTACTTGCATTTGCGGTGGCTTGTTGAGTACTTTTTGTACTCATACCCGTTGGACTCCACAGAGGATGTCTACTATGAAGACGGTCTGGAGTAGCGACCCAGTCAAGAAGAAAGATCCTGAAGAAGACGTTCGTCATGCAAATTTTTAATTATCTTTATTACTGTTTTTATCGAAACCCTGATGTAATAAATATGGTCTGCGCGCCATGAATATTGTCATATGTACGATGTCGCATGATGAACCTCTTGTTATTATTGTTTTTCTATGGAAATTCAATAATGTCTCGATTTTGGTAAATCGGGGCGCCACAAGTTGACAGTGGGCAACAAGACGTTACCGACAGCATTCTTCGTCGTCGATGTACAAGGTAACTACAGCGTACTGCTTGGGCGCGACTGGATTCACGCGAATTGCTGCATTCCTTCTACTCTGCACCAGTGCCTAATTCAGTGGGAGGTGATGAAGTAGAAGTCATTCTCACAGATACTTCGGCCCAAGTGGGATTGGCCGATGTATCAGTTGATGGTGTTCACAACAAGGTAGAGTGTCTGTCAGGTAGAGATCTTTCAGATTACGATTTTGTTAGCATGTCCGAAGGACGTTTTGTACCAGTGTCTATAAAGTCGGCTGGTGTAGCGCGGCTGTTTTTGTATTTGTAGTCATGTCTAGCAAGAGTAATCTGGATTGGCTAAAGTCTCGTGTAGAGCAGTATCGATTTAATAAAGACGGTATTGCCGAGGCCATCGAAGACTTTAGCGAAGTAGTGAAATTAGGACAAGGTTTTGCGTCAGCCAATCCCTTAGAGGAAGTTGACATAGGTGATGGTAGCATCCCGAGGCCAACTTTTGTAAACCAACATTTACAACCCGATGAAAAGGCCGAAGTAATAAAGTTGCTTCGGTCGTATGTCGATTGTTTCGCATGGGAGTATAGCGAGATGCTGGGACTAAGTCGTGAGCTCGTAGAGAATCGGCTACCTATCAAGTCCGGATTTAGGCCGTAAATAGCCTCCTCGTCGCTATAACTCGGTTGTCTATGACCAAGTTAAAGAAGAAGTAGAGCGGCAACTCAAAGTTGGGTTTATTAGGCCATGCAGGTACGCAGAATGGGTCGCTAACACTGTGCCCGTAGAAAAGAAAGGGAGCGACAAGATACGGGTATGTATTGATTTCAGAGATCTGAACAGAGCCACTCCGATGGATGAGTATCCAATGCCGATAGCCGACATGCTAACCAACGATGCTTTAGGACACAAGGTACTAAGTTTTCTTGATGGCAATGCTGGTTATAATCAAATCTTTATGGCCTAAGAGGACGTCTACAAGACTGCCTTTCGATGCCCTGGTTTTGTCGGTTTATTCGAGTAGGTCGTTATGACTTTTGGTTTGAAAAATGATGTCGCCATGTATCAGCGTGCTATGAACATAATCTTTCATGACTTCCTAGGAGTTATGTTAGAAGTTTACATTGATGATGTCGTAGTCAAATCGGACACTATGGGAAACCATTTAGCTGATTTTAAAGTTGCTTTTGATAGGATTCGACAGTATGGTTTAAAAATGAACCCACTCAAGTGTGCTTTTGGCGTGTCGGCGGGTAAGTTCTTAGGTTTCATGATGCATGAGAAAGGCATAGAGATCGATCCTAAGAGGCTTGAGAAAATTAGGAACGTTACAACACCAACATGCAAAAAAGATGTACAAAAGTTGCTAGGCAAGATGAATTATTTGCGTCGCTTTATATCTAACTTGTCTGGCAAGATTGATGCATTTGTCCCCATACTCCGGCTAAAGAACGAGGACGAGTTCACTTGGGGGGGGGCAAGCCAGCAAAGTGCCTTTGAGAAAATCAAGGAGTGCTTGTCATCACCGCCCGTGGTGAGAGCACCCAAACCCGGGATTCCGTTTTGGCTATACATCTCTGCTGAAGATAGCGTGATCGGGGCCATGCTAACCCAGGAGGTATAAGGAAAAGAGTACATCATCACGTTCTTGAGCCGCCGCCTGTTGGACGCCAAGACCAGGTACGCGTTTGTGGAACGTTTGTGTTTATCACTTTACTACGCGTGCACCAAATTGTGCCATTATCTTCTCCCTACTACATGTGTTGTCGTTTGCCAAACCGATGTTATAAAACACATGTTACAAAAGCCGATTCTAAGTGGAAGAATCGGAAAATGGGATTACGCTTTGATTGAATATGATTTGGCCTATGAACCCCTAAGAGCTATGAAAGGCCAGATCATAGCCAACTTTATAGTTGATCACCACATAGACGTCAGTTAGAGCGACAATATTTCTTTGATTGAAGTAATGTCGTGGAAACTTTACTTTGATGGTTCAGCTTACAAAAATGGCCGAGGTATTGGAGTGGTCCTCGTATCACCTAGTGGAGCGCACTTTGAGACCTCGGCTCATTTAGAGTTTCCTTCTACTAATAACCAAGTTGAATACGAGGCTTTACTGCTAGGGCTTGAATTGTTAGATTCCATGGGTGTTAAACATGTCCATGCGCATGGTGATTCCCTGTTAGTGGTACAACAAGTGGCTAAGAGTGCTCAATGTTTTAATGGTTTACTAAACAGCTACTTGGATAACTGCCTGGACATAGTTGCTACTTTTGATGACTTCAAAATTTCTCATGTGTCAAGAGAGGCCAATTCGGTTGCAAATGATTTGGCTCAGCAAGCATCTGGTTACCAAGTCAAAAGAGGAAAATTTTCTGTATAGGAGAAGCCAATGTTTGGTCTCACTGCCGAAGCCAGTGACATCGGGCAGGCGCACCCTCTGGGTCAGACCCCTCCGGCTGCCGAAGGCCACCACACGCCGTGGTCCCTGGACCAGAATGTTTTGCCCACCGAAGAGTCTGGCACGCCAGAGCCCACGAGCCAGAGTCCCCGAGACAGCGAGGGCTTCTGGGAGTCCAAACCCTTCGGCAGGAGGCTTCGGCCTGATGCGAGCCGTGCAACCAGTCCAGCCAGGCTTCGGCAGAAGCAGGAAGGGCTCGGGGGCACCTCGAAATCAGTAGCCTAGAGACTTTTTCAGGGAGTGAGCTAGCAAAACCCTCTGAAGCCCGTAAGGGCGATTGGAGAAATCCAAACGTCCAGTATTTGAGAGACCCTAGCCAAAGGGTTGATCGGAAGGTTCAACGATAAACGTTTAAATTTGTGTTGATAGACGACACACTATATCATCGAACCATTGACGGAGTACTGTTAAAGTGTCTAGACCACGAACGATCCTAGGTGGCTACAGGAGAAGTCCATGAAGGACTTTGTGGCACTCATCAGTCGGCCCAGAAAATGAGTTGGATGCTCAAAAGAGCGGGTTTCTATTGGCCGACTATGAGTGAGGATTGTTTTAAGTATTATAGAGGGTGTGAAGCATGTCAAAAGTTTGGCAATATTCAGTTAGCTTCTGCTTCATTACTCAACCCTATTGTCAAGACATGGCCATTCCGAGGTTGGGGTTTAGACTTCATCGGCCAAATTCACCCTCCTTCCTCAAAAGGGCATCGGTTCATGTTGATGGTGATGAATTGCTTCACCAAGTGGACCGAGGCCGTGCCTCTCAAGAACATGACTCATAACGAGGTACTTGACTTTATCTTGAAGCACATCATACATAGATTCGGCATTCCTCAAACTTTCACTACAGATCAACGTAGCTCATTTGTTTCTAAAGAAGTGAGGGACTTCGCCGAATATTATGGTATTAAGTTGATAAACTCTTCGCCCTACTATGCTCAGGCCAATGGTCAGACCGAGTCTAGTAATAAAACTGTGATTAAGCTCATTAGGAAGAAAATTGAAGAGTTCCCTAAAAGGTGGCATGAGGTGCTTTCCGAGGCACTATGGGCTTGTAGGATTGCAAAGCACGGTGCTACCAAAGTTAGTCCATACGAGTTAGTGTATGGACAAGAAGTCGTTCTACTGTAGAAGTAGATCTTGGCTCTCTAAGGGTGTTAAGGCAAGATGGCTTATCGGTCGACGAGTATGAAACTCTTTTGAAGGACAACCTAGAAGAAGTGATCGATAAGAGATTGAAGGCTTTAGAAGCCATAGAAGTAGACAAGAGGAGAGTAGCTAAAGCTTACAATAAGAAGGTCAAACCAAAATCGTTTCAAGTGGGTGACTTGGTTTGGAAGACAATTTTATCTTTAGGCAATAAGAGTCCCAAGTTTGGTAAATAGTCACCTAGTTGGGAAGGCCCTTTCAAAATAGACGAAATCACTCCTGGCAATGCATATGTGTTAGAATCTCTACATGGAGAGCGGTTTCAAAGAGCTTTTAATGGTAGATACTTAAAAAGGTATTTCCCAAGTGTGTGGCAAACAGCGTAAAAGGTATCAAAAGGTCGATATGGAAGGTATCGTCTTTAGCTCGTTGTGCTTTTAGTTCACTTAGTTCACTAAAAGGCAGGGGGGCATGTGTTGATAGCAAAAAATGGCATCAATGGCTAAGATTGTCAAAATATCAATTTTGGTAATTTGGGCCGAAAATACACATGTCCTGGGTCAGGCCGAAGCCCTATAGGGCTGAAGGACCATTGGGCTATGGGCTCCAGAAGCTTCCAGCCATCCCACGGCCTTCAGCCAGGAAGCCTTCGGAGGCCCACGCCGCCGAAGCTTCGGCCCGAGGAGCAGGCTTCGACGGGCCTGGCCGAATGCCCACTTCAGGCAGAGATAGAGTTGGACCCGATTCCTGCTAAGTTTTTATCTCTATTCAGCCAAATTATAGAAGATTAGATCAGAGGTATAGCCCCTATAAATATAGAGGCGAAGCCAGTTCAGAGGCCCCTCAACACAAATCAACCACAAAGCCCTAGCTTTGAATCACATTTATTTATCTTTACTTTTTTGTATTCTTCGTGGGTTTGCCTGGAAGCCCTCCAACGGCCACTTCGGAACAGTGGTAATCCTTGTTACTTCGCTTGTGAAGTATTCATTAATCTACGTAATATATTGCTATCACCTTGTTACTTCGCCTGTGAAGTATCCGCTAATCTGCGTAACAGATTGCTACCTTCACCACTAGTGCAGCACTTAGCATAATTCGGTCCTCAGGCCGAATTGGTACTTTGAATCCACTCTGTTGCAGGTTTTCACGTTCGGAGCTACTTCGTCGGAGGTGTCCAGAGTTGAGAGATCGGTTTCGGAGGTTGCTAGAACACCCTTCGGCGAGACTGATTGCTTCGACCACACGCTTCGCCAACAGACTTCATCATGACAGGCTTCACCACGCTCGTACTCCGCTCCGGACGAAGTCACGCTTACATGTTGTGCTTGAGTCATTACTCTGTATCTTACTATATCAGAGACTTCACGCCGAACCCCGCTATTTGGAGGTGATTGTCACGTCCAGATCCGTTCGGAGTTCATCTTCGACTAGATCAGTCCGAATGCCGAAGGTACCCTTCGGCGGGACACTTCGCATCAGACGCTGAAGGTATACTTCGGTGACCCCCATCGCACCATACTTGGAAGCAGACAGGCTCTGACCGGTTTGCTAGTTTATTCTATTTAATATATTTCTTTCGGCTAATTGGATTATTTTGTGTGATCTGATTGCCTGGCGACTCCACCCCCCTTACCATGGCTAAGGGTAGTCGGATCACGACGTCGGTGCCGTGTTACGCTTAGGCTTGTCCCTAAGTATCCGCACACTTTTGGATCGTCGAACTGACCCAAGTGCGGGGGCACATTTTCGTGTCAACAAAATTAGTGAATATTGTATCTGAAGTAGTTAACGAAGTACTTACTTCCATAAAAAGGAGAAAAATATGGTAGAGGTCTTGTCTTCGTCGTCCGAGTTTGTAAACTGGTCTGGCGGAGAACAGGAGCTTGTCGGGGCCTCGTCTTCATCTTTGATGTTTAAAGATTGGTCTGATGTAGAACAGAATCCTATTATGGCGGAGTCCGGTGACCATGGGCTTCGAACTTTGGCACAGCTCCAAGAGGAACAGAAGGCCTGGAGGGCTTCGAAGAGAAGGACGAGGGCTAGGAAGAGAGCCCCTGAAGCTTCTGTGGCCTCTAGGGCATTGGGGCCTGGAGAGGGCTCTTGGAGCCAACCTTACCTTCGAGAGTGAAGGGGTTTTTGGTTTCTCCTTGGGCTGGACACTAATTTTTCATAGTGTTGACACCCTTTGGCTTTTGTCTGAGTTGTATTCATATGATAATTTTTGCAATAAAGTTCATTGTTTTTGTTTTATGCTTTGAATGTCCTTGCATAAATAGGTTTTGCGATTAGTACTTCGGACGTGCTCATGTTTACCCTTCACCCCTCTTTGCGGGAGGTGGCAACTTTTAGTTGGAAGGTGTCATGCTCACGAAATGATTTATTATGATTTGGAGTATAAATCGCAAGGTTTGTGATCTTTTTCGGATCCTTTGGGCCATTAAACCTGGAATCCTTGTAGTGGTCGCTTCGGACTCTTTTAGGATGCTTCAGGCCGGTGGCCTGGAATCCTTTTAGTTGGTCGCTTTGGACTCTTTTTTTGATGCTTTGGGCCGGTGGTGTGGAATCCTTCTTATGGTCACTTTGGACTCTTTTTCGGATGCTTCGGGCCAGTGGCCTAGAATCCTTTTAGTTGATCGTGTTGGATTCTTTTTCAAATGCTTCGGTCCAGTGGCGTGGAATCCTTGTTGTGGTTGCTTCGGACTATTTTTAGGATGCTTCGGGCTGGTGGCCCAGAATCCTTGTTGTGGTCGCTTCGGACTCTTTTTAGGATGCTTTAGGTCGGTGGCCCAGAATGCTTTTTCTTGTGAATGATGTCGTACCTCGCAAAAACACATCTCGTACCTTAGTGCGTCCACCGTGGCAGGGGTTTGTTTTCGGGGCATGCATGGTTCGAATAGATGCTTTTATTTGAAAATAGAGCACAATTGTTTTCTTACAAAGCTCTTACGCGAAGTAACGCTTGAGGTGCTCTTCGTGCCAGGCATGCTTCAACTCTTACCCTTCAAAGTTAGCTAGCTTGAATAACCCCGGTCGGTCGGACTGAAGGATAATATACAACATTCCCATTTGTTGCCTAGCTTTCCCGGTGCAACTATGCTTTGGAGAATGAGGAGCCCTAACCTTAATTCTTTCGGCTTCACCTTGGGGGTGTACTAGGCCTTCATTTTCTCTTTATAGTTCGTCAGGTTGGCCACAACCCACAGCCTTGTTTCTTTGGATAAATCCAGTGAGTCACCTTCGTCTTCGGGTTCCATTGTTCGTAAGGAGCCCTTTTTTAACTCTGTTGGTGTCATGGCCTCGTCCCTGAACAACAATCAGAACGGTGTGAATCCTATTGACCAGGTTTGACTGGTCCATATGGACCACATAATTTTTGACAACTCTTCGGTCCAGAGTCCCTTTGCTAGGCCTACAATGCGGCGATTTAGGCCGGATAAGATATTCCCATTGGCCCTTTCGACGGCTCTGTTGGATTGTCGGTGCCTGATAGCCGCAAAGCATAATTGAATACCCAGCCCTTCACAAAATTCTCTAAAGGGTTCAGCATCGAACTGAGTGTCATTGTTGATTGTTAGTTGCTTGGGTACTCCGAACCTGCAAATGATATTCTGCCAGAAAAATTTCTGGACATTATTCGAAGTGATGGTTGTTAGGGGCTTGGCTTTGACCTACTTCGAGAAATACTCAATTGCCACCACTGCAAACTTCAGGTTTCCTTTCGCTTTTGGAAAGGGTCCAATTAGATCCATGCCTCATCTGTCCAGGGGGCAAACGGGGGCTATAATCTGTAGAGGCACCAGAGGGCGATGGCTCTGTCTTCCCATCCATTGTCATCATTGGTAGGTGTGTACCAATACTTCAACATCAGCCATAATCGTTGGCCAATAGAGTCCTTAGCAGAGCGTCTTCCTAGCTAGCGCTCGGAGCACTAAATGGCTGCTGCACAGACCTTCATGGATATCTTGGAGTATTTACTTCCCTTTGGGCTGAGCAATGCATCAGAGTAGTGACGAGTTTAGCGTTAACAACGTTGAAGAACTCACTTAGCTAAAGGAGTTATCTTGAGTCCAAGCGGAGCCTCCAAGTAGGATAATTGCTCTGACTTGGTTTGAAGTGTGTAAGTATGGTTACTTGAATTTGAATCCTCATTACAGTGGAAGGAGGGGGTATTTATAGGAAGGGATATGCTACAAAAATACCCTTTTACCCTCTAGTTACAATTGTCATAGAGGATTCTATTTACAAGATCCCGTAGGGGTACTTCGATACAAACTCACATAGGCGCCTTGATAAGGCAAACATCTAATGTGATAGACGTCGCTTGCCTTTGCAACGCGGATGTATTGTCACTACTGGACATCTTCATAAAGTGAATGTCTTTTCCGATAGATGGTGCATATCACTATAAAGTAGTCATCTTGTCCCGTTTGGCGGTGCCCCTTTGGGATGGAATTCTAAGATGACCTCCGGCGACAGGCTGGAGTCGTAGCGCTATCAGTAGCTTCACATCCTTCCTTGAAGCCTTCATTTGGGCTGACGCCACGCACTTCAAGGCCTTCCGCTTCGGAATGTCACCGAAGCACCAGAGGGCTTTGACCGCACAAGTTCCAAAGTAGCCTTCGAAACTTATGCTCTAATTATCATGTTGACGGGATTATTTCCCCTAACAGTATGTAAATTAAGATAATTTATAGTGAAATTATTTTTCAAAAATATTAAGATACCACAAAGTTATTAACCGAGCAAGATGAACAAAAATATAAAATACAAAAATAATTCACTTTTTACACGTGTTATTGTATGATTCTTACTTTACTTGTATATGTTCTCTGCATGCAAACTTTTCTTCTTCACGTGAAGATATGGATTGTTTCACGCATGCCGTTTAGGACATTAACCATCATATCGAATGGAGGACAACAATTACTCCCGAAGGTCGACAATAAACGTTTGACGCTCTATATGATAGTTATAGCTCTAGTTCTAACTCTACAACATATGATAATATTACTTATACCCTTATAAGTATCCTTATATGTATCCTTACCCCATTTCAGAAGATTCTCCTACTAGATTCTTAATTTTATTTTATGTTATATAAAGAATGACAAACCGCTATAGTTTAGACGGAACAAAGCTAGAAGGAGTATAGAAAAAACATTCTACGTAGCTTATAACTAATGTCTATAGAGGAATACAATGATGTTTATAATTAGTGAAGCCATCAATGATAAGTTTATATAATGCTCTAATTGTTAACTAGTCTATTATATTGTAACTTGTACGTGAAGTTGTGAGTTTATAAAATATATGGTATTTTAAGTTTCTAATTTATCTTGGCAAACACTTACAGTTTTCAAATTTCACTGAAAATTATTGACTGATACCGTGGTAACCAAGCCTTAGCAATGTTGTTACCGAGCTAATATCGCTCCAGTAGCTACCGAACCTTGTACCGTAGTTATCGAGCCTCATAGCGACGTTACAATTTTTGTCAAATGATTTGAATTCAGAATTCAAATTTTGAATTTTGAATTTTCTCAAATCGAGATAATTACCATTCTTTACCACGATAACTGCCCTTATGGACTTAGACATTAAGAGAGCGTTTGGTTTTATAGACTAAAGTATAGTTCGTATCACATCGAATATTTAGACATCAATTTGAAGGATTAAACATGAACTAATTATAAAAATAATTGTAGAATCGGAGGATTATTTGTGAGACGAATTTATTAAGCCTAATTAATCAATGATTAATAAATGTTTACGGTTGCATCACATTATCAAATCATGACGTAATTAGGCTTATTAGATTCATCCCGTGAATAATCCATCAATTATAAATGAGTTTTATAAATAATATATATTTAATACTTTAAAATAACATCCGAACATCTAATCTGATATAATAAAACTAAACTTTTAAACTAAAGAATCAAATCACTACGGACCCAAATTCAGTTTTGTGAACCCTTAGATGAAGACATACTTCTCCCAACACAAAAGACAAAGAAGAATAGTATTTGTGAAGAAGAGGACACTAGTGACTAGTTCCAACTACCAACGCAGACGTGAAGAAAAAAAGATGTCCTGCAATGGTGATGTGGTACTTTCCAAAATTATCCCTCGCGTGCTACGTTTTCTCCCGCAACATCCCTAGTACGTCCACGGACACATGCCGATGATTCTCCGTTCATCCATTTATCCTTTTCTTATCATATCCGACGGCCGAGATTTGCGACAAATATAAACTCTCTCCTGCATAATAAACTAACTAAAAAAGGAAAAAATCTGTTGATGCCTATAAATACGTGCATCGTGTTCACTCCCACACTCGCTTGTGTGCACCCCACTTCTAGCTGGCTAGCTAGCTTCTCCGAGCAGAGTTGATCACCATGTCTGCCTCGTCCATGTCCAAGGCCATGGCCTCGCTGGCCACGGCGTTGCAATCCCTCCCTGTCCACGTCCTCGTGCCGCTCGTCGCCTCGGCGCTCGTCTTCCTCGCGGTCGTCGCTCGCCGCGTGCTGTGGAGGCAGCGACCGGTGTACCTGCTCAACTACAGCTGCCACCTCCCGGAAGCCGAGCGGAAGGTCAACCTCGAGGTGTGCGAGTACTTCGGCGGTGCCGGCGCTACTCCGACGACATCGCTGACTTCATGCGGCTCATCTACAGCAAGTCCGGCCTCGGTCAGGAGACCTACGCGCCGCCGTTCATATTCTCAGGTGCCTTTGAGAAGACGCTGGACTTTGCCGTGCAGGAGGCCGAGGAGGGCCTGTTCGCCACCGTGTCCCAGGTGCTGTCCAAGTCCGACGTCCACCCGCGCGACGTCAGCATCCTCGTCGTCGCCTGCTCCATGTTCTCGCCAGAGCCGTCGCTGTCGTCGATGATCCTGCGCCGGTTCAAGATGTCACCGGAGACCAAGACGTACAGCCTCGCTGGGATGGGGTGCAGCGCGGGCGCCGTGGGCATCGACATGGCGGCGCGCGCGCTGCGCATGCGCGCGCGGGGGCTTCGGCCGGGCGGGTACGCGCTGGTGGTGGTGACAGAGAACACGAGCCTCAACTGGTACTTCGGCGAGAACAAGCACATGCTGGTGACCAACTGCATCTTCCGCGTCGGCAGCGCGGCGGCGCTCGTCACCGACGTACCGGCGCGCCGCGCCGATGCCAAGTACGAGTTGGTGCGCACGCTGCGGACACACCACGGCGCCGACGACGCCGCCTTCAACGCCGCCGTGCAGATGGAGGACGACGAGGGCAACGTCGGTGTCGCGCTTACCAAGGACCTCGTGCGCGTCGCCGGCGCCGGCCTCCGGCAGCACATCGCCACGCTCGCGCCGCACGTGCTCCCCGTCTCCGAGCTGGTCAGGTATAGTACATTAATTACTGTACTTGTTCTTCTTTTAAAAAAAATACTGTACTTGTTAAGCTACCTCGATCTCTCTCTCTCTCTCTCTCTCTCTCTCTCTCGTCCGATCGCGACGCTTCTTCGCCGGCGCCATGAATATATAATGATCTGAACGACGCATTCAGGTTTCACAGATTTCAGACTCCATAAGTGGACATAAATTTATCCTTCGATCTGACGCAATAAATCAAATCTGATTTTTAAAAATATATAATGATCTGACATGGAACTATATATGTTTGTAACGATTACCAAGGACCAATATGATGCTCCAAATAAGACCAGTAACTTAAAAAAAAGATATTTCCTCTTAAAAAGACTTTAATTGTGAAACAAATATGCATGGTAAATTAGGAATAAAGGTAAAATATCAAAATATCACTTATTAACAAGAAATGATATTTTAAAGTGACGGATAAGTAAAAGTTAAGGGATGTTACAAGAATAAAAGTTTTAAATTTGTAAATCAAGAGTAGTACGTTAAGAATGCAAAAAATAAAGTTTTTTTAACAAAGTTCAAGTACTATAAATAAAGTAATTTTGAACAGATGTAAGGTGGTATTTAATTGGTTCCATGGATAAAGTTTATTCGGTGTCACATCGTATGTTTAGACATTAATTTGAAGGACTAAACGTGAACCGATTATAAAAATAATTCTAGAATTGGAGGATTATTCTAGAGACAAATTTATTAAGCCTAATTAATCCATGATTAGCAAATATTTACCGTAGCATCACATTGTCAAATCATTGTGTAATTAGGATGATTAGATTTGTCTCGTAAATAATCCATTGATTATGAATAGGTTCTATAAATAATCTATATTTTATACTCTAAAATAATATCTAAACATTCGATGTGATGACTAAATTTTGGATTAGAGGAAACAAACACCCCTAACTTGCCTAAGGTTGTAATTAATGTTGTTTTAACATTAACTTGGAATGTTGGCCATCAGTTAATTATATATACTTTGGTATACCCCACGACTGTAAAGCAATTTTTTTGAGGAAATTTCTATATGTATATTTTTTAAATCTAAATAAATGTAAAACTCCAAATACCTAGCATCCTTCGGGAGAAGATAGATTGGTTCAATTCTAGACTAGTGACTAGAGCCCTTTCATTATGTAGCCATCAAGTACAGTACTTACTTATATATAGACACACACACACAAGGTACGAAGTATGAGCGTATATATGTAATTTGCTCGAACTAATTTCTTTAACTGAAAGATAATTTTCGGTCAAAGTTAGTTGGAGTACACATATTATTAGGACATACATCATGCATATATATATGTTCAGGTAAATAATGCCATACAAAAGTTGCTGTACTCCCTCAGTCATCATATCTACAGTGAGCTTTGATGCCATAATTAATGTACGTACTACTAATAATTCTCATCTACAAACGGTTCCCATTAAATTATCACTCATTCCCATCCGCACAACATGTATAGTACTCTCTCTATATATAAAGATTGTTTTCCAAAATAGAGTTTAAAAGTTGTCTCAAATACAGCAACTTAGTATTAGTAAAAGATACTCTAAAGTATCCATACCACCCTTACACTTGTATTACTTACTTCATCGGAGTCTTTTTATCCACACTCACTCACCCTAAAAAGAGTATTATTATCTTTAATTTTACATATCTCATCAATACATGTGCCTAAGACTGAAATATTATATTTGGGATGAGGCGTACGTTAGTATTTTCTAACTTTTTATATGCATACCCTTTGTAATATTATTTCCTTATCAATAAGTGATATTTTGGTTTTTACTCTCTCAGTACTAATTTATCAAATTTATCTACTAATAGAACGGGTGTCACTTTTCTAAACCAGTAAGCTCTCAAGACATTAACTTAATTATTGCCAAGATCGACTACACTAATTAGCAATTTCCCACACCAAACCTATTGAATTATTCTCTGCGTTCCGCTTTGTGATGTGTTCTTCTTTGTCATTAAAGCACGGTCACTTCGCATACGGATAATAATAAATATAAATATATAGCGTTGGTAATTTGGTGTGGTCTTGATATTGAAAAGTTAGCACTGCATGCAAACGGATCGATATGACTCTTATGCTACATTTTAATTTGTTGGTTGGAAGATTATGGCATCTAATTTTTAAATGTGTTTGGTTTGTCGAAGGGTAGATGGGATGAACAGAGAAAAAAATCTATAAAAATATTGAATGAAGTCATCGGGTAAATAATAAGTTTCATAAATGAGTCAATATATATACCTTCAAATTCGCTAGTGACCGACCAATGATAAGCAGTCTATTTGTTTTTCTATTAATATACTTCATTAATAATTAATATTTTTCTATTCTCATCTTATTCTGGTCACACCTTTATTTGTCCATACAACCAAAAAGTTGGTGCAACCTAATTAATAACGTGACATATGGATCATCTAATATATATAAATAATCCACGATCCTTCCATCTTCACAAACCTTGTCCATAAACCAAATTAACCCTTAGCTGGCTGTGTTTTGTGTATGTAGCGAACTTTTGGAAGCATGTCGAATAATTTTTCCTGTACAAATTTGGCTACAATTTCATGTCTTAAATTTGTGCAGTATACTATGCGTGGTCGCAGACATTGTACAATTTATGTACGGAGTACTCGTTTAATTCAACAAGGTCCACATGCATGTAGCTGGCCGGCCAGCTTCGATCTCTCTCTCTCTCTTTCCCTGATAGAATCATGTGAATTAACTTGGTGGTAATTAATAATAAATCATCTGCTGCTATGTTATCGAACAAATTAATTAGCATACGTACGGATGGAGTGCATATGCAGGTACGTGTGGCGGGTGGCGCGCGCGTACGTCGCCGGGAACACGAAGGCGGCGGCGGCGGTGGTGCCGGACTTCCAGCGCGCGTTCGAGCACATGTGCATACACTCCGGCGGGAAGGCGGTGATCGACACGGTGGCGAAGCTGATGGGGTTCGGGCCGTCGGTGGTGGAGCCGGCGCGCGCCACGCTGCACCGTTTCGGCAACACGTCGAGCAGCCTCGTCTTCTACGAGCTCGCCTACTTCGAGGCCAAGCGCCGCGTCCGCGCCGGCGACCGCCTCTGGATGCTCGCCTTCGGCACCGGCTTCAAGGCCTGCAGCGTCGTCTGGCGCGCGCTCCGTGACTCCTCGCCCGACGCCGACAACCCCTGGAACGGCTGCGTCCACCGCTACCCCGCCATAATGCCGCCACCGTCTACGCGCAAGTGAGCAGCCGTGCCGGTGGCGTGCACGTTCGTCGCGACCGCGACCGCGACCGTGTGTTAACTGTTAAGTGATAAGTTGCCTTGTGTTTTTACGTTCCGCTTATATATTCACACCCATTTTCTTAATTTATAATCTTCATGTGGTGTTAATAATTTCAGCTACATGTATCTACACATTAATATTCGATGTGGCCTTCATCTAGTATATATTATTTATTATCAATATTATTGGTGTAAAAAATTACGTTTACAAGTTCAAATAACCTTAGAAAGAAAGCTTAAGTACGTAGTGGTTCATGTCTCCAAAAAGGATAATAATCTTGCGTCCAATTCGAAATGTATTATTTAACTGAGTTTTGGATTCTTATTATAGTAGAAATGGCATGTATTTATAAGCAAAGATATAATAGAAAAATATCATTCTATCATCTACTAACAACCGTTATGATGGACTCTGTTCACGAGACTTCATAGAGGCAGAATGGTTTAGCCAAGTGTAAACATAATTGTAAAGCAAACGTCTTGTCACGAATCATGGCATGCCTTCAGAATGAAGTCCTTTTCAAAGCCAACGGACCTTTCAGAATTCCTTGACCACCTAGGAGCTTCAGTATGCCTCCGCGACGGTCTTCGGGACCTATGCTGAAAGGATTCGAATCTCTAGCTTCGAAGTACACTTCGAAGTTGTTTGTCTAATTACAATGTTGATGGGATTATTTTCCCCCAACAGTACCCTCTCGCATATGTATTTCGGTGAAGTTTGTCGATCGTCGAGGAGATCGGGGTTGGTGATGCCTTCACAATCGTCATCGACAACCCCTTAATCTGAGACTTCATGTGAGCGAAGTCATAGTATTGCCGCATCGTCTCTCCTGACTGCTGTTTTACTTGAAAAAGGCTTTCGATGGATATTGAGGTGACAAAGATCCCTTGGAAGTTATCGGTGAACTTCTCCTTCAAGTGCTCCCAAGATCTTACAGAGCTTATTTTAACGACCAGAACCATCAGAGTGTAATCCCTTCGAGGACAAGGGGAAAACACTTCGCTAACATGTCACGCTCCCCTTCACTAGCCTCTATTGCAAG
Organism: Zizania palustris; assembly: GCA_019279435.1. Lineage (NCBI taxonomy): Eukaryota > Viridiplantae > Streptophyta > Magnoliopsida > Poales > Poaceae > Zizania > Zizania palustris. The sequence goes on along the minus strand of JAAALK010000287.1, from coordinate 15,389,171 downwards.
GGTATAAGAGCGGACAACTCACCGAGGTCCGTGTCTCTGAATTACTTCAGAAGTGAGAAACCAAGGGTGGTTTCGGTGTTGTGATGAGTGATTGACAGGTTTTTACCCTCTGTTCGAAGGGTACCTCCGAAGGGGCTTCGGAGGTGGTACCGGAGTGTGTTCGGTGTTTGCTTGCTGCAGCTGTGCAGCGGAGTGTGCCTGTCGGAGGGGTCCGACAGTACGCGTTGACAGGGTTCGTACCGATGGCTTCGGTACTTTGGGCGATACACCGGAGTGTGTGCCGGAGGTTGCTAACCCGGAGAGGTCTCCGGAGTACTGGATACACTTGTTTGCTTGTCGGTGGTGCGCAGGGACTTCGGAGGCGACGGACAGGTTTCGAGCCAGGTGAACCTGGGTCAAGCGGGTGGCTTGATGCCAGGGGAGCGGGGAGCTCCGTCACGGTGGCTGCGAAGGTGGTCCGGGTCGGTCCTCAGGTCGAGGCGCACCAGGTGAAGGCAGAGAGTGCGGAGTGTGGCTCCGGCTGAAGGTACTCCGAGACAAGTCCTCGGAGGTGAGGCACTTCGAAGGTACTCCAAATGGAGTGACTTCGGAGTTGGTGGACCAAGTCCTCTGCGGAGGCAAGGGTTCGAAGTGAGCTCCGGAGGGAGACACTCGAAGGTGGCCCGACGAAGGTCTCAGAAGTCGAGGTGCATCAAAGGCATGGTCCGGGTGAGGCTCGTCGTGGAGTGTGCTCGGGGAGAGGCACTGCGACGGAGTGCTCATGGAATGCTTCATGCGGAGGCCTTGGACGAAGAAGGGACTTCGAAGGGTGGAACTCCGAAGGTGGGGCTTCGGAGTGAGGATGACTTGTGGTGCTTCGGCCATGCATGGCTTCGGTACACGGACGGACGGTGTTCGAGCTGGGAGTAGCTGCGAAGCCGTGGTGATCCACTCCGGAGGTGGTGGTGCGAAGGCCCAAGGGCTTTGACGGCTTCGGCTCAAAACCGTCACTGTATCGAAGGACTTCTTCGGCGGAGCGAAGGCCAACAGGCTGCAGGCTTCTCGCCGAAGCTTCCGCACCCCTCGCGTGCGAAGGGAGGTTCCAGAAGTCAACACTGTAAAGGCTGACACTGTCTGTTCTGAAAAAGGCTGACACTGTCCCCTCTGCAGCTGACAGAGAAGCCTCCAAAATAAAGGTGGACTACCTTTTGTACCCCTTAGTTCTGTAGAGACAAATCTGTTGTAAACCCTAGGGGTAAAGTAGTCACTTCCTTAGGATGAAGCCGTGGGCTATAAATATGGGGGCTCGGTAGGTAACATTTAACACTTTGAACATTTACTGTTGAGCTCCTGTAGACAGACCTCGCTGTATTCATTCTGAGTTCAATTTATTTCAGTGTTCCTTGTTCAAGCAGCGAAGCCCTGCTTCTTTGTGCTTTTGCTTGAGCTCGCGTTGCATACCTCGCTAGTTTTTAGTTCACCAGAGCCTGGCTTGGCGAAGGGTGTTTTTATCGCGAAGTGTGCTTTACAGTGTGCTGTCGCTCTGTGTAACACGAGGCAAGACCTCGCTGCTTACTAGCGAAGCCCTGTTCTTTTCCCGTTGTGCTTCTTGTGTCGAAGCCCTGAGCGTAGTCCATTTGCGTGTGCGTGTAGACCTTCGGGTACGAAGCCCAGCACCCGTTGCTGTCGCCAAGTACTTGGTCGAAGTCCTCAGAGGGCTGTCCACTCTTGCGAAGGGTGAAGTGCGAAGTCTGCTCAAAGCACCCTGTGTGCGGAGCCTGCACTGACTTAGCAGAGTTGGTTTTTGAGGGTTGTAAGTGGAGCGAAGTCTTCTTGGCTTCGAACGATTGCTCCTCCGAAGCCTGTGTTCGAAGGTGTCGAAGTACCTCCGAACCAGACCTTCGAAGGTAGTATTCGAAGCCTGTTCCGCAGAAGACAGAACAGAACCGAAGGCTAAGTTTTTAGCCCGAAATTTTAAAAGCTCCCATTCACCCCCCCTCTGGTCGCCGTTTCCGGTCCAACAATTGGTATCAGAGCGGGTTAAGATCACCAGTTGACCTTAACCGGTTTTGTGATCTGTTGGCGACATGGATAGAGGCAGTAAAATTCCTCTGTTCGATGGGACAGATTTTGCATACTGGAAGGTGCGCATGGAGGCTTACTTGTTAAGCCAAGGAAATGCAATTTGGGAGATTGTGGACTCACAATACTCCATCCCTGATACCCGCACCACTCAAACTGAAAAAGATCAGTATATTGCCAACTCGAAGGCAAGGAACATACTGTTCATTGGTTTGAGTCGGAGTGAGTTCGATAGGGTGCAGCACCTTAGGACTGCTAGGGAGATTTGGACAACACTCACTGTCTTTCATGAGGGCTCTGCTCAGATTAAGGCCAGGCGCCAAAGCACCTACAATCAACAGTATCAGCTGTTTGTGCAGGCACCTGGTGAATCTGTGGATGCCATGTTTTCTCGCTTTGACGCGATAGTGAGTAACTTGCGATCCAACGGGACGCTTGCTTACAGTGATCATGATAGGGCTATCAAGCTTCTCTATGCTCTTGACCGTAGCATATGGGAGGTAAAGATATCCAGTATTGAGGAGTCCACAGGCTATGACACATTGACCTGTGACGAACTCTTTAGCAAGCTAAAGTCCACAGAGATTGCCAAGGCATCTCTTGCAGTGCACAGAAGCTTTTTGCCACAGCCATTGGCATTGGTTTCTAGCACTAGCCGTGGCACCACTGCAGAACCAAGCACATCAGGCACTTGTGTTCTTGCAGATGGTTTTGCTTTGTCCTCCCTGGTCTCCGTCACAAAGGAGCAGGTGGATACTCTAGCTGATGACGAGCTTGCTCTCATTGCCCAGAGGTTCACCCGCTTTCATCATGAGAGACGGGATCAGAGGAGAAGTGGTTTTAGTGGCTGCTATGAATGTGGCGACACCTCTCACATTAAGGCCAATTGCCCCAAGGTCAAGAAGAGAGATGAGAGTGAGCGCCCCAAATTCCACAAAAAGGAGAGGAAGCCCTTTGTGAAGGGCAAGCGCGGCAAGATGGCTAAGAAAGTAGCCAAGGCCGCTTCCAGAGCTTTTGTTGCTGCTCTCAGCGACATCGACACATCCTCAACTGAGGAGTCGAGCTCTGAGGAGGAGGAGTCCCCAAGGAAGGAGGACAAGAAGGACAAAAAGGGACGTGACTTCACCGGCCTTTGCTTCATGGCCGACAGCGACCACAGCGGCGATGAGCTTGACTCATCTGAGGTAAACCTATCATCTGACCAGCTTCTAATTAAATTAGATGAGCTGAATGAAGTAGTGCTAGGTCAGGATAGATTACTTGTGCAAGCCGCTAGAGAGAGAAAAGACCTTAGACTTAGGCTAGAAAATGTATCTACTGAATATGCCATGCTTAAGTCTAAATTTGATGATGCTGAATGTGAATCATGTTCTGTTGTCATGAGTGAGCTTGCTCAGTTGCGTTCTGTTCATGCTCAAACTCTTTCTGAGCTTGAGACTGCACAGAAGCAGCTTTTGGAGGTGGATTCTAGACCTCATGATATTATTGATTGCATGAACTGCTCTTTATTACGCGATAGCATTTCTTTACGTGATAAGCATGTTCATGACTTGGAGGCTAGATTGGAGAGGGCCGGTAGTTCTAAGGATGTGCAACCTGTTTGTGACACTTGCATCACCCTTAAGGACCAGCTAGGCACTGTCAGAGAGCGAGCTGAAAATCTCATGTCTGAAAATGAATACCTTCTTTCTGTGGTGAATAAATGCACTGAAGGGAAGGGTAGGATGGATTTGCTCTTGGCCAAGACCAAGTTGTGTGCTGACAGAGCCGGGGTAGCTCTAGGTTTGGGTTTTGAGAGGATAGCTTCAGACAGTCAGACCAAAACTGTTTTTACCTCTCCTACCACCCTAGAGAAAGAGAGAGCTCTGTTGGATACCCCATCAGTCAAAAAGCCTACCTATCCACCAAAGAAAACCACACCTCCTATCAAGAAAAATCCTCCCAAGAAAACCACACAGAAGAAACCCAAGGAGCCTGTGAGAATTGCTCCTGTGACCCATGAGAGTGCCCCTAGGAGAGTGTTTCATTGTTCTTATTGTCAGCGGGCGGGTCATTTGATTGGTTTCTGTTTCCGTCGCATCAAGGATGAGCGACGTGCACAGGCGATGAGCTATCAGGACATGCATTACCCATCTTTAGGTATGCATGAGTCTGAGTATTACTCTCGTCCTGTTTTCGAGGCTCCTCGTGCTTCTCGGAGAGGTTTTGCTCCTCGAGGTGTTCACCATGTTCCATATGGTGGTAGACCTCGGGCGAGTAGCTTTGTACCTCGTCAGAGTAGGAGACCTCGTCATGCTTTGCATTCTTTGCATGTAGGTAGACCTCGCACTTTGCATCATACTGATTTTCATGTGCGTAGACCGTCTACTTTTACTGTGCCTACTACTCGTGTCACTCAGTGCTGGATGCCTCGTCATTATTTTACTCACCCTAGCACTGAGCGATCGAGACGTTTTCATCATGTGTAGGCGACAGGTCAAGGCTTGGAGGGCACGTGGATCATGGACTCCGGTTGTTCGCGCCACATGACCGGAGATGCAGCTTGGTTCTCCAGCCTCACCGCAACCAAGCAAAGGGAACATATCACCTTCGGAAACAATCGAAGGAGTAGAGTGAAAGGTAAAGGTGTGGTAAGGATTAACACGAACTTCACTCTCAAAGATGTTGCTTTGGTTGAGAACCTGGGATACAATTTGCTGTCTGTATCTCAGTTGCTTGATGAGGGCTTCGAAGTGCGATTTCATCGCGATACTTCGCAAGTGCTCAATTCTGATGGCGTTGTGGTGTGTAAGATTTTTAGGGTTGGGAGAGTTTTTGGAGCTGATTTTTCAGAGTCGTCTGGTTCTTCTCATTGTCTTGTTGCACATTCGACTTCTGAGCTTTGGAAGTGGCATAGGAGACTAGGGCATATGAGCTTTGAGTTGCTCGCTCGTCTGAGCGCCCTAGGCCTGATCCGAGGATTGCCCAAGCTCAAGTTTGAGAAGAATTTAGTTTGCACTCCTTGTCGACATGGAAAAATGATTGCCGCTTCGCATTCGCCAGTCACCACAGTGATGACTGAACAGCCCGGAGAACTTCTCCATATGGACACTGTAGGTCCTTCTCGGGTTAGTTCTTTAGGCGGCAAGTGGTATGTACTTGTTATTGTCGACGATTTCTCTCGCTACTCTTGGGTCTTCTTTCTTGCCAGCAAGGATGAAGTGTTTTCACACTTTCGGAGCTTGGCTTTGAGACTTTTCACTGAACTCCCCGGTGCATTAAAATTCATTCGAAGCGATAATGGCACTGAGTTCAAAAATAGTCTCTTTGTTGATTTTTGCATGGAGCATGGCATAGAACATCAATTCTCTGCTCCGCGGGTTCCTCAACAGAATGGTGTTGTTGAGAGGAAAAACCGCACTTTGGTTGAGATGGCTAGGACGATGCTTGATGAGCATAGGACTCCTAGAAAATTCTGGGCTGAGGCCATGAACACAGCATGTTACATCTCAAACCGAATTTTCTTGCGCTCAATCTTAAATTTGACATCTTATGAGCTGCGTTTTGGGAGACAGCCCAAGGTTACTCATCTTCGAGTTTTTGGTTGTCGCTGCTTTATCCTAAAACGTGGTAACTTGGATAAATTTGAGTCGCGATCTTCTGACGGGATCTTTTTGGGCTATACTACACATGGTCATTCTTATCGTATTTATAACTTGGAAACTAACACTGTCATCGAGTCATGTGATGTGACTTTTGATGAATCAACCCCCTCTGTTAGTTCTGCTTTTGAACAGGCAAATGAACACGACATGGAACAGACCTTATTCGAAGACGAAGATCCCGGAGAATTCGAGGATGATCCCCTACTTCCCTCGACATCGACCCCCGAAGCTGACCCCGCTTCTACTACTTCGGCACGAGGTCCCGAAGCGACTACCTCAACATCGGTCATCTTGGACCACTCCAACACACAAGTTGAGGGGGAGACTGCATCCCGCCGCGAGGCTCCACATCATGTTCAAAGGATGCACCCTCCCGAGCAGATCATTGGTGAGCTTGATCAAAGGGTAACTCGTTCTCATGCCCATTTCACTAATGCTGCTTTTGTTGCTTCTTTCGAGCCCTTAGATGTTAGTCATGCACTTTCTGATTCTAGTTGGATCAATGCCATGCATGAAGAGCTTGAGAATTTTGAAAGAAACCAAGTCTGGACTTTAGTTGATCCTCCACCAAATGTTCATTTCATTGGAACAAAATGGATTTTTAAAAATAAACAAGGGGAGGATGGAACAATTGTTAGAAATAAGGCTAGACTTGTAGCTCAGGGCTTTTCTCAACTAGAAGGGATTGATTTTACTGAAACTTTTGCACCTGTTGCTCGCCTTGAGGCCATTAGGATTTTGCTTGCCTTTGCGACATCCCGGGGATTCAAACTCTATCAAATGGATGTCAAAAGTGCTTTTCTTAATGGCTTCATAGGTGAAGATGTTTATGTAAAACAACCCCCTGGTTTGAAAACCCCAAGTACCCACATAAAGTCCTTAAACTTCATAAGGCTCTTTATGGACTCAAGCAGGCCCCTCGGGCGTGGTATGATAGACTTAAGTCTTTTCTGCTTGAGCGAGGGTATTTGATGGGCTCTGTTGATAAAACATTGTTTACTCTCAAGCATGGCAAAGATTTCCTCCTAGTTCAGATTTATGTGGATGATATCATCTTTGGTGGCTCTTCTCATGCTTTGGTTGCCGAGTTTGCAGATACCATGAGCAGGGAGTTTGAAATGTCAATGATGGGTGAACTCACCTTTTTCCTTGGTTTGCAAATCAAGCAAAGCAAACAAGGTACTTTTGTCCACCAGACAAAGTACACCAAGGACCTGCTCAAGAAGTTCGACATGTCCGATGCAAAGCCCCTCGCCACTCCAATGGCTACATCTGTAGCGTTGGACCCTGACGAAGATGGAGAAGCCGTAGATCAGAAGGAGTTCCGGAGCATGATCGGCTCCCTCCTCTACTTGACTGCCACGAGGCCGGACATACACTTCGCAGTGTGTCTGTGCGCTCGTTTTCAGGCTTCACCACGAGCTTCGCACCGCCAAGCGGTTAAGCGCATCTTAAGGTATCTCAAACACACCCTTGAATTTGGCATATGGTATTCATCGTCTTCATCTTTATGTCTTAGAGGTTATTCAGATGCGGATTTTGCTGGGTGTAGAATTGATAGGAAGAGTACCTCTGGTACTTGTCATTTTCTGGGTACTTCTCTGGTTTGCTGGTCCTCCCGCAAACAGTCTAGTGTTGCACAATCGACGGCTGAGGCCGAATATGTTGCTGCAGCTAGCTGTTGCTCTCAGATTTTGTGGATGGTTTCCACTTTGCGGGATTTCGGGTTAGATTATAAGAGTGTTCCACTTTTCTGTGATAACACTAGTGCTATTTGTATTGCAAACAACCCGGTTCAGCACTCCAGAACCAAACACATTGATGTACGGTATCATTTTCTCAGAGATCACAATGAGAAGGGTGATATTGAACTTCAATATGTTGATACCCAACACCAGCTTGCCGACATTTTTACAAAACCCCTCGATGCTTCTCGATTTGCTTACTTGCGTGGGGAACTTGGTATCTGTCATCCCTACGGCATTTTGTGAGGGGGAGCTGATTTTAATTGTCTTGCATATGCTCGTTATGTGTGGAATTGCACTTACATCTTTTGCTATTATATGCCTGCTTTTAATTCAAAGAAGTCATGACAGCTCAGCTCTATGAAATATGTCTGGAACATTGATTGTGCATGATGTTTTATTTTCTAAAATCAAAACTTGCTCACTGCTAAATCGTGTATCTAGCTTGTTTAGGCAGGACTGCTTTTAGCTATCTTTTATCTACTTGACAGCAAGACACTGTTCTTTGGATGCTAAAATTTGCAACTTGAAAAATGTGTTCATTATTCATGGATATTCATCAAAATATTTCATTTATCTGAAACAAAATTAAAATCCATGATTTGCCTGGTTTAAATGAAAAGATCCAGGAGGGTTTGTTTGTCGCACTACTCTATTCTAGACTGCTTACCATTGCACTTTGGTCTGAACTGGGATAGTGTAGTGTATGCCAAAATCACCGCCTTAAGCTTCAGATGGCTTTCATGCCTAGGCTTGGCTTGATTGGAAAGTATAAGGTGGACAAACAAATAACCCCTGGCATTAAGAAAAAGAACAACAAAATTAATTGATCATCAAGTTTGCTTTGACAGCTCCTTTTGAACAAGACTTGTCTGTCTAGGGTAGAATTTGTTAGCTTTGCGCAGTCCTTGCCTTCTCTTGGCTAGCTGCAGTAATTAAGTGGTGATGCTTTTACTTCAAAATGACAAAATCACATGCCATCATCTTGCTTCACAGATTGTTAAATTGAGCTGAGCACATGATCATTTGTGTTAATTTTGACATATTTTTGCATTATATGTCCTTGCAATTCTATTCATTTCGAAGCTTTGCATCTTTTGAATGCTCCTTGATGCTTGCATTGCCAAAGGGGGAGAGCTTTGCGATGTTCTCTACCGTAAGAAGCATAATTTCTTCAAGGGGAGAGATTTTTGACATAAAGGGGGAGAAAAATTTGCAACTCAGGGGGAGTTCTTATCAAGGGGAGATTTGCCAAAGGGGCTTTTTACTCTTTTACAAAGGGGGAGAAAAATTCTTTTATCAAGTGACATGCTTTGGCTCTTTTCTGAGTTTTTATGGTCACTTGTGTGCTGAAAGTTTTTAAATTTTATTGATATTGGATTTGGTTGTCAATGCACTCATCAAGGGGGAGATTGAGAAACCAAGGGTGGTTTCGGTGTTGTGATGAGTGATTGACAGGTTTTTACCCTCTGTTCGAAGGGTACCTCCGAAGGGGCTTCGGAGGTGGTACCGGAGTGTGTTCGGTGTTTGCTTGCTGCAGCTGTGCAGCGGAGTGTGCCTGTCGGAGGGGTCCGACAGTACGCGTTGACAGGGTTCGTACCGATGGCTTCGGTACTTTGGGCGATACACCGGAGTGTGTGCCGGAGGTTGCTAACCCGGAGAGGTCTCCGGAGTACTGGATACACTTGTTTGCTTGTCGGTGGTGCGCAGGGACTTCGGAGGCGACGGACAGGTTTCGAGCCAGGTGAACCTGGGTCAAGCGGGTGGCTTGATGCCAGGGGAGCGGGGAGCTCCGTCACGGTGGCTGCGAAGGTGGTCCGGGTCGGTCCTCAGGTCGAGGCGCACCAGGTGAAGGCAGAGAGTGCGGAGTGTGGCTCCGGCTGAAGGTACTCCGAGACAAGTCCTCGGAGGTGAGGCACTTCGAAGGTACTCCAAATGGAGTGACTTCGGAGTTGGTGGACCAAGTCCTCTGCGGAGGCAAGGGTTCGAAGTGAGCTCCGGAGGGAGACACTCGAAGGTGGCCCGACGAAGGTCTCAGAAGTCGAGGTGCATCGAAGGCATGGTCCGGGTGAGGCTCGTCGTGGAGTGTGCTCGGGGAGAGGCACTGCGACGGAGTGCTCATGGAATGCTTCATGCGGAGGCCTTGGACGAAGAAGGGACTTCGAAGGGTGGAACTCCGAAGGTGGGGCTTCGGAGTGAGGATGACTTGTGGTGCTTCGGCCATGCATGGCTTCGGTACACGGACGGACGGTGTTCGAGCTGGGAGTAGCTGCGAAGCCGTGGTGATCCACTCCGGAGGTGGTGGTGCGAAGGCCCAAGGGCTTTGACGGCTTCGGCTCAAAACCGTCACTGTATCGAAGGACTTCTTCGGCGGAGCGAAGGCCAACAGGCTGCAGGCTTCTCGCCGAAGCTTCCGCACCCCTCGCGTGCGAAGGGAGGTTCCAGAAGTCAACACTGTAAAGGCTGACACTGTCTGTTCTGAAAAAGGCTGACACTGTCCCCTCTGCAGCTGACAGAGAAGCCTCCAAAATAAAGGTGGACTACCTTTTGTACCCCTTAGTTCTGTAGAGACAAATCTGTTGTAAACCCTAGGGGTAAAGTAGTCACTTCCTTAGGATGAAGCCGTGGGCTATAAATATGGGGGCTCGGTAGGTAACATTTAACACTTTGAACATTTACTGTTGAGCTCCTGTAGACAGACCTCGCTGTATTCATTCTGAGTTCAATTTATTTCAGTGTTCCTTGTTCAAGCAGCGAAGCCCTGCTTCTTTGTGCTTTTGCTTGAGCTCGCGTTGCATACCTCGCTAGTTTTTAGTTCACCAGAGCCTGGCTTGGCGAAGGGTGTTTTTATCGCGAAGTGTGCTTTACAGTGTGCTGTCGCTCTGTGTAACACGAGGCAAGACCTCGCTGCTTACTAGCGAAGCCCTGTTCTTTTCCCGTTGTGCTTCTTGTGTCGAAGCCCTGAGCGTAGTCCATTTGCGTGTGCGTGTAGACCTTCGGGTACGAAGCCCAGCACCCGTTGCTGTCGCCAAGTACTTGGTCGAAGTCCTCAGAGGGCTGTCCACTCTTGCGAAGGGTGAAGTGCGAAGTCTGCTCAAAGCACCCTGTGTGCGGAGCCTGCACTGACTTAGCAGAGTTGGTTTTTGAGGGTTGTAAGTGGAGCGAAGTCTTCTTGGCTTCGAACGATTGCTCCTCCGAAGCCTGTGTTCGAAGGTGTCGAAGTACCTCCGAACCAGACCTTCGAAGGTAGTATTCGAAGCCTGTTCCGCAGAAGACAGAACAGAACCGAAGGCTAAGTTTTTAGCCCGAAATTTTAAAAGCTCCCATTCACCCCCCCTCTGGTCGCCGTTTCCGGTCCAACAAGAAGCATCACCGCTCGAAACTTAGAGTTGAAACACACCCTCTCTGTGTCTTTGAATTACTACAGAAGCTTCACCGCTCGAAACTTAGAGTTGAAACACACCCTCTGCAGGTCAGGGTGCAACAGTGAGCCTTCATCAAGAGGTGTTCTGCTTGTACTCCTTGGGCTCTTGGTTTTCGAGGTCGCTTACAGCGACGACCACGGACGACTTTATAGGCTCCTCTAGCATGCTCTGGTCGCGAAGTTGATCTGCCACCCCTTGACGCCATCATAGAAACTCTGTTTTGAGCTAGGCCATCTCAACGGCCATAGCATCATTGAAACTCCCGCTTCCTCTGGAATATGTTCCCAAGTATTGCGATCGGATGAAGTCGGTCTGAAGTACTGTTAGAGCCGGAGGAGGGCCTTCATGGTGAAGGTCCACTGCTCCTTGTGAAACAAGAACTAGAGGGGTCGTGGATAGGCCAGTGGACCCCTAGGTGCCTCTTGTCATCGAAGGAACCAAAGTGTGCTCCTCAGTCCTCGGCATGGTATTTTGCGTTGCAGGGGTAGCAGTTTCGGGGGTATTATTTGTCTGTGGAGGTACTACGGAGGGCTCCGTAGTTCCTATAGTAGTGCTTGCGGTTCCCTTCTCGGAGGTCCGAGCAGACTTTCAGATAGGGGATGTGCTCTTGCTCTTCTTCGGAGGCATGGCCTGAAAGAGTTGATGGTAGAGATGCTAGTTTAGTACTAGGATCCTCATGGACGGTGCCAACTATTGGCGTAAAATATTACACCTACAGGTTCAAATAGCCTTGAAGGACTAGCTTATAAAGAAAGCTTAAGTTTGCACTAGTTCAGGCCTCCGAAAGATATAATAACCTTACGTCCTGTTCAAAATGTATTCTTTAATTGAGTTATGTGTCTCTATTACAATAGAGAGGGCGGATATTTATAAGAAAAGATACAATAGGAAAATATTATTTTGTCTTCTACTTATAACTGTTTTGGTGGACTCTGTTCACAAGACTTTGTATGGGTAAAATGGTAAAACCGAGACTCAACACAACTGTAAAGAGAACGTCTTATCACGTATCGTAACGTGCCTTTGAAATGAAGTCATTTTCAAAGCCAATGACCCTTTGGAATCCCTTGACCACCTAGGAGCTTCGGGATGCCTCCACGACAATCTTTGAGACCTATGCTGAGAGGCTTCGATTCTCTAGCTTCAGAGTACACTTCCAAGTTGTTTGATGGGATTGTTTTTGCTTGACAAATATCTTAGCAGTGTGTTTGGTACATTCAAAATTGGGGATGCACACCGGACTAAGAATGAAATTTATTGCCATTATTTAAGCAAATAAAAAATAAATTAAAGATTATAAATTTAAAAAATAATTTAAATAAGTTTTCCAAAAATAAAGTTTTAAATAAATTGTACAAAGCTTGAAAAGCATACCCACGATAATCTCCTATTTTCGCGCACAGGAGCATCCTATGAATAGTTTTTGAGACGAGTAAGTAGAGGAAGAAATTAAATGAGAAATGGTTGAGATTAGATAAGATCGAGAATAAGAAAAGAAATAATTCGTGCAAAACCATGCATAGCGAAGTGCAAATGGCCGTGCAGCTTTCGGAAAGAGAGGGATCGGAGCAAAGTGCGTCGCGCTACATAGGAATACAATTGAATACGGATGTAAATAAATTCGAATATTACTATTTACCCCATTTTATTTTGGATTTAAATACTAATACGGAATTTTTTTGAATACAGATACAAAATGGATAGCTCTAATTCGACAAATAGAATCCAAATATTTACTAAGTTTAACTTAAATTGTTTGGTACCGAATACGAAAATTTTAGCGTCGGGTTCGAGATATGCAAAAAAAAAATTGCCGAGTCTCCGCAAACTTAAATTGTTTATTGACTGTCTCAAATTTAACACTTGACAATTTTTTATTTTTTAAAAATTGTGTCAAATGTGTTTTCTTTTATTTATGGACAAATTTTATGAAACATTTTTAAATTTAGTGGGTAAGACCTAGAAATAGACTAAAAACATTTTTTCAAACCTAACATTTTTCTTCTCTAAACCCTAATTCCTCATGAGAGAATCTTCAGTTTCTTAATACCATACGTGACAACTTTCTGAAAATATTTTTAATTTTTTATCATAAAATCTTTGTACCATATCATAATAACAGGATAAGTCCGGTGTTTTTCAAGATTTATTTGGTTTTTTTAGAATTGAAAAAAAATTAAGCTCCACATTGCCCTGATCGAGTGTCATAACCTATATTTTTTAAAATTTCTTTAAATATATTGTATAAGGCCTACAAATAGAATAAAAATATGAATATTTTTTTATAGATTTTACTTAATTATTTCAGGCACTTACAGTTCAAATTTCACATATTTCTATTTAAATCCTCGAAATAACTTAAAGAATTAAAAATAGTAAACTGACTTGGAAAAATACTAAATTTTTACATGGAATAAGCTATATTGTATTTTAATTTTAAAAAGTTACAAGTTGCAATAATGATTTAACCATTAATTTGCTTTAAACCCTAACCCATTCTTTTTAGAATTAAAAAACTATTAAGCTCCAAATTGCCTATCGAGCGTCATAACCAATCTTACAATTTAGTGGATAAGAACTAAAAATTGACTCAAAACATGAATATGATTTTTCTATAAATTTTAGTGTATTATTTCAGGCACTTGCAATTCAAATTTTACTTGTTTCAATTTAAATCCTAGAAACACAATTAATGAATTAAAAATAAGAAATATACCTACAAAAATGCAATTTTTTTGCATGGAATAAGTTATGTTGTATATTAAGTGTAAAAAAATTCAAGTTTAAATAAAATTGCAAATATCTTACTGTGTTGTATTGCAAGAAACCCCCACTAATTTAGTGATGTTATATCATCGTGAGTACCTAAAAAGTCTAATCTGAAATGGATATGGATGTATCAATTTTCATAACCATATTTAGCAGAAATCTGAATATTCGTTTCCATATCCATATTTGTTAAATGAATTCATATGTTATCGTTTATTATCAATATTTAATTCAAATACTAATATAAATATTAGTATTTACAATTTATCAAATACGGATAATTCAGATATTTTGACTTCAGATATCCATGCTTTCGCTTTCGGCGTCAGCTCAGAATTCCGGCCATGTCGATGCTACCCATGTTGCAACTTGCAGCTGACGAATGCGCCCATGACAATGCAGGACAGCATTCATTGACCTGCTCCTGCCTCTACCTCTGTCTGGTGTTCTCTTCAGCACTCTTCATCACAGTTCCATCCATGGTAACACACGTTGTCTTCAATGACATCCATGCCCATCAATGGTGGATCTAGCTGGGGCTTACAAGTAGCTGGAACAGTACGTGGACCCTGTTTGCAATCAATGGGCATGTTTTCTGTCTGAAATTTTGAATCCAGCAGAAGAGGTACGAGTAGGAGGACTTGTTTGGTTGGTGACCCGATGTTCCCTAAGATGATTATACTATATATGCAATATAAATGGTTAGATGATTGAAAAACTTTGAAAATACAGAGCTTAGAGATATGCATCGCTCCACCAAAATTCAAGGTTAAATCCGATCTAGACTTGACATCAAACAGATAAATTCAGGTGTGAGTAGTGTAGGTATTGCTCGCATGGTGGATGTCTTTTTTTTAGAATGCGTGAATCAAATTTAGACTTAAAATTTTTTGTTCGACGATTTATTTTTGCCAAATATTTTCAGAATTTCGTAACTATGTACATGATGTTTTAAGAAACTGAGGAAACATGTGATCAAGAGAGTTTTCTCGTGTATATGGTTGCTACAAACCATAAGTCCATGGTTCAAAAGTACTCTTGATTTTAGTTTGAGTGTGATCCCTTCGTGTCTTGGTTAGACTAGACTTGCCATTAGGATGTGAGGCTTCTCTTTAGGTTTAGGGAAAAATCGATCGTATATAAATAGATATAAATTGAGGATTTATTTTCTTGATCTACATATTATTGATCTAAGTGGATTCCATGTGTTATTAATGTGGAGAGTAAATCCTCAATTTTCAATTTTCATATAAATAGAGTGTATGTGGTCAAAAGCCCCGTTTAGACCTAATTGGATTTTGCAATAGTACATGAAGTTACTCAATCCAGATATCATGGTCGAAACAGTGTGTGAACTTATTTGTGTCAACTTGTTGCCTAGTGATTAAATTGGCATGCACCTACCCACGGTATACAAACACACACTGTTGGTGTCTGTAGACTGAAGAATCACAGTTTTATTGACAATCTCATCAGCCCCAATGGTTGATAACTGATAACCGACTAGTAAATGTGGTAACCGGCAACCGCCGGTCTACTGGTTTAGGAAACCTGGACAGAAGTAATGGCGGGTGAACTTTGTCGGAATCCCCTGGTGACATGAAATCCTGCATGCCAGATTGCCAGTCTTGCCGTTAGGGATGAAAACGGAGCGGAAACGAACGGAAATGAGTGTTATCATATCCGTTTCCGTATTTTTTTACGGAAACGAAAACGAATACGGATATACTGGAAACGGATACGAAAACGGATATAATCGGAAACGAATACGGACCGAATAAGGAGCGGATACTAATACGGAACGAATATCTATCGGAATTATAAAAAACCCTTAATATATGAAAAAAGTACGATAAACAAATAAATAGGTTCAATTTACACACATTAATAAATGATAAATACATATAATAAAGTAAAAACAAGTTTTATTTTATTTGTAATGAATATATATTATTTATTTTTAGAAAATAATTATATATTAATTTAAATTAAAATTTTTTAATATTTTATGAATTTCTTATAGTTTAAATTTTATATAATGTAAAAAAGTAAAAGCTAATATTCTATATAATGCAGTAAAAAATAGTGAAACGAAAACTTCCGTTAGGGTATCTGTTTCTGTCAGAAACCGTTGTTCCGTTTCCGTTTCCACTTAAAAAATTCCGTTTTCGTTTCCGCTCCGCAATTTTTCGTATCCGTTTCCACGTAACTCTTTCCGTTTCCATTTTTTCCCGAAACGGACAAAAACTTTCCTCTTCGTTTTCATCCCTACTTGCCGTCTTGGCCTACCACATAACAATGAGGTCAGGCGTACATCCAACTCACGCATCGAAGCTGCGTAACACAAGCCTGATGCGTTTCTGCAGGGAGACCGGAGAACTGCCTTGTGTACGCAAGGTTTATCGAGAACAGTTGAACTAGCATCAGTGATGCGTTGTTTCAGACATACAGGACCCCTAAAATGAGCGGGAGAATGGGAGTTCCCGTTTGGCCAAGTACAAAAATGGCGATTTACACAAAGCACGTAGCGAAAGAAAACACAACACATCAAGAGAACAGGGAACAGTAGTTAAGTCCGTGCTTTTTCTGCCAACACTAAACACAAAAAGTACCGTGAAGCAGCAGCATACACAGGTGATCACACTGTTTTTACTCTTGGAATAGATAATGCAAGATCAAAGCACAGCTGACAACTAAGAAATGGTAAGCGTAGGGCTCTAGAGAGGGAATAATACAGCGCTGTTTATTCCTTTCATTGCTTTGACACCTGCCCTTTCACCACATACCAACGGTAGCATGCACAGGTAAATCAAGTAGACTTTTACCCTTAACATAAATACATGCAAGTTACAAACTTACAGTATCTTAACAAAGTAATGGGTGGCGACCGGTAATTAGCAGCAACAGAATACAGCTTAAACTTTGGAGGCTAAGAGGGGGTTAAATTGAATAGTCCTACTTGAGTTGTGGAGGCAGGCACACTTGTTCAACTGGAAGTACTGCTCTTCCAGCTCCACCGGGAGCAAACTGCTCAGTAAGAGTCATGAGCTGGGCTGTCTGAATGCATGTCCATTGATGAATCATTTGAAGCAGTGGGGTTTTGATCACGGTTAACGCCATTTGTAAAATACCCTGCATCCCCACCCTGCTCCAGGTGGAATGGTTGGAGGCTCCGGCGAACGGGGCTGGATAATGCATTTGAAAAGACCACTGAGTTCTTGGTCTGCGTCAGTCCTGTGTTTCCTAGTGCAAATAAGCTCGGCGATGGTTGCTGGCTCATTGTGTTGGACATAGACACTGTAGCTTGTGTGCTTTGGCTTGCATGCTGTGATCTTGGAGAGGCTGATGCATTGTCACCTCCATACTGAATCTCGTGCTAAAAGCATAGACGATTAGTATGCACAAGTAACTGTGTTTTAAGGACGGTGCAGAAGGAAAAGATGCAGCATAAGTGCCTAACGATATTTTAAGAGGTTATAGCTGGAGGCGCAAATTGGCAAAGACAGCAATCAAAGCATCGGGTCAAAGATAAGCATGCAGGGATGGCAAGTTCATCTTATTCACAAAACACCATTGTGGCTAAAAAAATATTTATTTAGTTATTTTTCCATAACCTAATCCCTTCTTTAACATCAAAAAATTGATTTCCTTTGTTTGCCCCTAGTTCAATTTTGTCTTCCATTATTTTCCACTTCAATCATCTTGCTGTTAAACTAAACAGGAAAAGACAATTTCTTCTCCCTTCCTAATTCCTCCTCACTTGCTCTCACACTTCCACCATGCTGAAGCAGCACACCACCACCACCAGCAGCAACTAATTCAACCAACCCAGCTGTTTCCTTCTTTCTGAACGAATGCCAGAGCATTCACCCCTCTACTGAGAGCACAAGTGGTAATTGTTAAGTGTGAGGATGGATATGGCAGCGTTGGAAGGCTCATGATCAGGGGATTAACACGGGCCTCCCTGTGGTCAGTGTAGAGATATCCGATACGGTAGCACTCACCACCACATTCATCAGCTACGTTACCCGGACGAATATAGATATGAGATGCGCGATATGGCGTATACTTCAATGCGTAATTTTCCAAAAAAAAAACTGATACCGAAATTAGCAGAAATTAACTGATGCTTATAAAAGTACTACATATAATAATCTAATAAAGTGGTTCTTATAATGTGCCAGCGTGCGAGCTGCTCCGCTAGAGGCCCAGCAAGTCCATGGTACTGTCCATACATGCTCATCGAGATGTCACCCCTGCTGAACCACAGGCCCCTTGTCGCCACCACCTTGCCCGCTTGCTGCCCCGATGGCAGCGACAGCGGTGGCGGTGACGAAGGATCCACGCTGCCACCTCTAGCAGGAACCTCGCCACCGTTGAGGTGAGGTGAGTCAAGAGGGTTAGCTCACCTCACCACCTCGGTCGGGCTAGTCGACTGGTCCCAGTTGGCCCCGGCTAACAGTTTGAAGCTTGAGGTGAACCGGCATGCTGGCATGAACGGATAGATGTCAGATGAGCAGGGTGACGCCCGATCTGCTCAGACCAAGCTTGGTGGCAACTGGCAATGGATCTGAAGCTCAGCGAGCTGAAAATGGCTGATCTCGAGCATGCTGGCAGCAAGGTGTGGCCATGTGTGAGGCTGCAATTTGGAAGCTAGCCAGAGGTAAGCCTTGATTGGTTGGGTTGGTTTGGGGGTAACTGGGTAATAATTGATTCTGAAAGTATTTGAGAAGTATCGGAAGGTGGGAGATATTCGTTTTTTTTTTGTTTTTTTGAATAATGTGAAAATATGGAATATGTCAGATACGTATCCGAGCATATCCATATCGGATACAGTATCTGACACAGGTACATGAGAATTTGGCCGTATCCGCGCTTCACAAATCATCAGCTCTAGCCAAGCAAGGTCATGGGCGTCTGGCCATTCTTGGTGCCTTGGTGGCATGTTCAAGATGTGCCGCAAGCCCGCAACATTGCTAGTACTAACAAAATCCAGGGAACACTTTATCCAATTTAACAAACATAAAACAAAATCAAGCCATGTGATGCAAGACAGAAAATTGAACAATCATCACACTCCCGTAGTCCTATTCCAAAACAATATGACCAGCAGACACAATACTTGCATCTTTCATGGCACTAGGTCTGGAACTATGAAACATTCAAACATGCTAGGGTGGCACTAGAAGTATTATACTCACCTAATGCATAATTAAATCGCCTCTACAGTACAACTTCTATTGCCATAAAACCTGGAGAGCATGCTCAATCATATGATTTTAATAAAGTGTTAACCTATCCCAGTGTCCATTCCCTGAAAGAACAGGAGGGTACCGATAAAAGCTTGCTGGATTTTTCAAGCCAGATCAAGGTGCTGAGTGTTCGGTGGAGAGCCTTGATAACTACTTTACCAAAGCTGCTGGGTTACACACAGGAGTGGAACCAGCACAGGTTCATCTTGTCAGCACTCAGCAATGGATGTACTGACCACTGAGGTGCTGCAGGTATGGCTAGAAGAGAAAGATAACATGTGGGACTCGTGTTGTAAAGGTAAACATGTTATATTTCCAAAAAAAAGGAAGACAAGAATGTAGTAATGGACAGGTGGCAAATAAGGAAATGCTGAATGTCACTTTTTCGATGGCAAATAATGGACCTAATTAATATTCAATGGCAAATAAGGAATTCTCTTGTTCATTAGGAAGACAGGCGGGACTGATTTGCTGCAGGTGTGGCCAGAAGAAAAAGATGACAGGTGGGTAGGGGCGGGCCTAAGTGTATTCAAAGGTATACAATTGAATACCTATTATTTTTGCAATATATATATATATATATATATATACACATAGTGTATCCTATGTATATACATCAAAAAATAAAAAGAAATCCAATCAAACAAAACAAAAGCTCACTTTCTTTTCTGCTTTTAATGTTGGGAAAGCTTGTTGGGTTCTATCCACATGACTTTTCATTTGAAGAAATGAATCAGCTTCATTTTCAGCTGCACCACTATATCAATGATGTCAAAAATGATGAAAACTTCAAAAATTTGAGAAGTCTAGTAGAGTTGTCTATAATGCTAGTTAAACAAGGAAAGGTTCCTCGGTATGAAATTGTTTATAAACTTCTCAAATTGGTGCTTATTCTTCCTGTTGCAACTGCTAGTGTTAAGAGGGTCTTTTCTATAATGAATTTGATAAAGAACAAGAGAAAAAGCAAGATGGGACATAAATATTTGAATGGTAGCTTGGTCACATTGATTGAAAGGGAATTCTTCCTGCAAGCTAAGGATAAGGACATCATCACTCATTTTCAAAGAATTAAGGATTGAAAAGTTGCCCTGTAGCTTGTAAGTTATAAGCTTTGTTACCATTTTGTTGTTTATCCTCTATTTATTTCACATGTTGCCACTCTGATATGTTGATCATTAGTAGCTGGACAATTTCAAGTTGTGATTAATTTTATTAATCAATGATGTTTCGATTTAATTCTATGTTATAAAACTA
Organism: Zizania palustris; assembly: GCA_019279435.1. Taxonomy (NCBI): domain Eukaryota; kingdom Viridiplantae; phylum Streptophyta; class Magnoliopsida; order Poales; family Poaceae; genus Zizania; species Zizania palustris. Next base: position 15,369,021 of record JAAALK010000287.1, on the reverse strand, counting down.
TAATTTAGACTGTCAAAAAAATTGCCATCTAGAATTTTGAATACCCATGTTCCAAATCTTGTGCCCGCCTCTGCGGGTGGGACTCATGTTGCGAAGGTAAACATGTTATATTTCCAAAAAGGAAGACAAGAATGGACAAGTGGTAAATAAGGGAATGCCACTTTTTCAAATAAGTAATTTTCTTGTTCATTAGGATTTAGGCAGCAAGGCATATTCATGGGAAATGACCAGGAAATGGCAATCAATCCGAGTTCTTCAAGTCCATTAGTCCATATTTTAAATTTTCAATAGTTCCCTATAAGAAAATTGAGTGGAAATTTAGAAGAGGATAACTACAAACCTGGATGTGGGAGGCTATGTCAGCAACTGTCAGCCTCAAACCATTCTCATGCTGCCTCAAGATCCATTCATAGAGCTTTTCCTGAATCAGTTAGATTGAAAACCATTAGTGAAAAGGGATATACGATTATACAAAGAAAGAAACAAATGTCTAGCAGTTAATGAAAAAGGTTGAAAAAGAAGTGAAATGTATTGTTCTATAGTAAACTATATGCACCAAGTAGATCTTTGAAAGCAGGTGCAATTATTGTTCGGTCACTACTGTTTAGTACATATTTGTTATGGACAGTCCAGGTGCCCAGGAGAGTCCAAGAGATCTAGGCTAGGAGGGTGCTAGGAGAGCCTGGGCACTAGGAGAGTCCTAGCTAGGGACTCGGCTATAAGAGTCTTTAGTTTATCAAATAGCAATCAGGATATAATCTTTAGAAGATATGTTAGTTAGCCAGTTTATCTCTTAGCTAGATTATAAGAAGCAAATTTAAATAGGAGTCCTTGTCGTATTGGGTTAGGAGTCCTTAGTAGATTTCAGATTAGGAGTTATATCTCTAAGAGTTGTATATATTAAAGGTTGGCGTTTTAGCCAAGGCAAGTAATAAACTATCTATTTCCCTTCTTCTGCTCAAGCCGGCCAAGGCAAAGCTTCCTGTTGTGTCTATCTATTCTTGCGGCAAGAGGTGAACACCCTCTACCGTGCGACAAGAGGGGAACATCCTCGAGACGTGGCTACCCATCACTATTGGTTATGAAGTTTGGGATCCCAAGACCCTGGACATAACAGTATTCCTCTGAGTCTCATTCTTGCGAACATGCTCCCAAGGTGGGATACTTAACACGTTAACTACAGTACTGCACAGGTTGAGTCACACAACACCTAGTATCCATCATTTATAGCTAGGACTATTGGGGTCTCTAATCCCATTTGCTACCCTAGATTTTGTTTCTCAGTGTCAATGTCAGCCCAGCAAAGTGTTTTTCACTGTTGGTGTCTTTCCGATCTCAATGCATTTCACCGCTCCGCCAGGAGTAATGTAACAATCATTACTCCCCTAAGAAAGACCATAGTTCCCAACAAGCAACATAGTCAGAAAACTCTATGATTTAATGCCAATATTCCATCTTTGGTGTATGGAGTCCAGAATATTTACATGGGTTTAAACAACAAGAATTGTCTACATGAAAACAAAAGAGATGAAAATAAACAAAGATGTCAAAAGAACTAGATGCTCAAACATTTATTAATTTTGCAGAGCAAGACCATTTAGGATTAACATTTCTTCAGCCACCCAGAACATGAGCTATTTTAGAAGCAGGGCAGGGGCCCATCTTTATATTGGATATTTGAATAATATATATGACTTTAAAAGAAGCTAGTGGTGGTGAATCTGCCATCGTCACTAGCTTCTCATTGACATGTAGACTCTATTGTTAGTAAAATCTATATTTATTTTAAAACCGATATATTACTTTTGAAACCGAATTATGATGAATATTATTTTATCATTTTTTAAAGTTATTTATATCATTTTCATGATGTTCTTTCCATGTTATATTTTTTTCCCGTTGCAACGCACGGACACTCAACTAGTAAAACAGAAATATTTCAAAGAACTAAATGCATGCAGCAGCAACACTGCATCAATCAGTTGTCTTCAAAGTACAGAATTTAAGAATTCATATAAGTAACTGCTATATTTGCTACCTCTGTTTCGCAATGAGATATATGTCAACTCAGAAGGAACCTCTTTGTCCTTAATTGGCAATGCATTGGAAATTTGGAATACATAAAAATATATACCTATCTAAATGCCAACACAAAGAGTTATACAGTCCCATACAAACAATACAACTTATACAAGTACCCAATGCTGGCTAGTGTATTGTTCCACGAGGGTTCAAATAATATTAGACCATGCTCAGCAGGAATTGGCTATGGTGTTTCAGTGTTCTATGAAAACAAAGACCGGGAATAAAGCTCAGCCGCATCATGAGTTCTGACCAAACCATAGCAGAAGGATGTTGCAAGCCCAAATGCAAAGAAATGTGGTCCAATAATTTTTGCAAGAACATGCAAAAGCTTTGCATGCCATCACATTCAGGACAAATGGAAAATGGACAATTCTGATGTTTGATCAGTCATGCAACACCAGAATTGGCAAGGATTTAAATCCATAGAATTACAGAAAAACTATATGGACAAACATAACCAGGTATCAACATTGTCATACAGCAGAAGTGTGGAACTTCTTAAACTAAGAATGCCACCCAAGTCACAAAAGAAGCATCCCGTACCTACTGGCTACATTTAACAGTAGACAAGTTGAAGCAAAGTTGAAAAGGGTGTATCCTTAGTACTACTGCAGAAGTAACCTGTTCCACAAGCTAAGACTTCTCTCGTCTGCTTTCCACTCTCTCCCTCCGATAACATCATTATCCGAGTGGGATGTCTACCAACATTTCAACTAAGAGGTGAAAAGCTGTATTGACAAAGAACCTACTTGTGAAGGATCGTTGGCAATTCAGATGAGTTTTGGCTCTATTACCATTAAAAAAGATTGATACCTCCGATCAAAATGGTTCCATTATTAGTACAAGAGTGCTTATGAAACTATCAGTTGTATTGGCACATCACGAACAATATAATATTCAGTGAGGACAAAAGGACGCAGTACGAACTAAATTGTATCCATAATAAGCCGGTAGCTCACAATCGAAATTATGTGCACACTGCACTAGTGCACAGTGGGTACCGGATTCAGGCAGCAAGCATAAAATATTCACCTAAAATTGTAAATGTTCAATCACTACAAGGCGATTGAATTATCCAAATTACTAGGGGAATGAAAAGCTTTCTAAAAAGAAGGGGCATCGGCACGAAATTCCCCTCCAGTCGAATTCACCGCGGAAACGAATCCTCCCGCCGTCGAACCGAAATCCCCAAACATCCCCCAGAACGACAGCCCCTCTCAGCATCACCACATCAGACCCGAACCCCCAACACTACCGCATCCCACACGGAAAGGCCGCAAAGGGAGGGAGGGAGTGGGGCGGTGCCGCCCCGTACCATCGCGTGGCGCTCGCCCGCCTGGAAGGAGATCTTCTGCCCTCCCATGGAGAGCGTGTAAAGCTGCGAGAGCGAGTTGGCCGCTCCCCGGAAGGCGCCGTAAAGCGCCCGGTCCGTCTCCTCCAGCCGCGCCGCCTCCGCCTTCCGCTTCTTCCCTCCCGCCATCTTCTCCTCTCCCACACACACACAAGACCCGCCCCCCACGAATCCAATCGCACCGCCGCCAGCCGACGGCCCAACCCAGTCGAACCAACCCTAGGCCCGGCGAGAGATGCGCGCGAGGTCGAGAGGAGAGGAGGAAGAGGGGGACGTCGCGTCGACACGAAGCGGCGGCTTTACGTGTGTCCCCCTCTTTTTCCACCCGCCGGTTCAGCCCCCGTCTTGATTGCATGGCTGCGGCGGGCGGGTCGCTGACGGGTGGGGCCCATGGTCGGGCCCGCGTCGCGGTTAAGGTGGGGGCGCGGAAAAGAAGCACGTGGGGGATGGTCTTGGCGCACGTTGGGTTTGATGTGGGAGGAGATAGCAGGGAGACTGACTAGTGGGGGCGAGTGGCATGCGATGAGGGTGTGCCACTGCGCCCCATCTGGCAGGTATACGTGATTTGTACTTGTGAGGCGGACGGAAACCTCTCGTCGCCCAGCTCTAATGCAAGAGATAAGATGGTAAGATATAGTGTTTAGTTACACGGATGAAATGGAATGGAACAGTCTTATTTTTTATTTTTTATGATGTTCGATTGGGAGTTAAGTAGGATGAAGTTGTGCACTCCAGCGTATATCGTGCACGGGGCCGAGTCTCATTTTTTTAATTCATCAACCAAATACGAAACTGAGATATTTCTATTTTTTATAACCAAACACAAGATTACACAATCACATCCAAACAAATTAGGACTGAATCGTCTCGTCTTATATTTTCTCTGAACTAAACGAAACCTAATATTATTAAAAATTGTTTTAAGCTATAAAAAATATTATAAGTTGTGAACTATAAAAAATATGACAAAATTATTTTATTTTAATAGTTGTACTTGTCAATTGTCCACGCCAAGCCAGTTAAGTGTCTCTATACTAGTGTCAACAGTAATATATGCAGAACAGTCATGCCAAACTAATAGAGATGGATATTATTAAAAATTGTTTTAAGCTATAAAAAATATTATAAGTTGTGAACTATAAAAAATATGACAAAATTATTTTATTTTAATAGTTGTACTTGTCAATTGTCCACGCCAAGCCAGTTAAGTGTCTCCGTACTAGTGTCAACAGTAATATATGCAGAACAGTCATGCCAAACTAATAGAGATGGTTATTTGTTAGGCATACATTAACGGGGATTAAGAATCTAATTTTATAGTTTGGGGATTATGTATTCGATGGTCAATACTTGTGGGTTGTCTATACCTATTCCCAATAATTATAAAAATGCTTCATTTAGGGCATCGTGCAAAATACAAAAAATCGGATAGTGTTTCAAAACTTGATGAAAAGGTCATCACTTTGTTAAAAGAATATTTTAAACAGATTTAACATTCAAGATATTATTTGTAACACCAAGAAACAACTATAAAAAACAACGATGTAGTTTTTTGTACATGTTTTACCTTGGCTTTGACAAAATAATTAGTGAAAATCCAAGTTTAACTTCAATTAAGGATTGGTGTGGAAAAGGATTGAAAGAGACCCGGTTTTGGGGCCTCCTCAACACAGATGTAGGATCGATGGATATAAACTTTGGAAAATAACTCTTTGTGTTCTTTGTATTCTTAGTAACTTATATTTTTATATTGTTGGGTTTACTTGCTATCTAGCTTGTGGAACGTATTTGAATGTAAAAGTTGTACCTAACAACCTTGTTTAAACTCGTATTTATTTATATTGTTAGCTAGATTAATTTTTATAGATGTTTATTGATTTTATGGTATGTCTAGAACTTTCGAAACCCTGTAATCTCTGGATCCACTGGGAACTTCAGGCCTACGAAATCTCAAACTAACAAATTTCCGTAAGAAATTTCGCCTATTCACCATTTCCTCAAGGCAACTTTCAGATTCAGAGCCAACATCTCCACCGAGTCGCTCCCTACCACCGTTTCAAAGGTCTAGTGCTTGCTCGTCGATTCTGAGCTATCGAACATGTTTACCTACCTGTTTCTAGTTCGTTACCACCCAATGCAAACACATAGATATGTGGTTAATTACTATGATAATCGAGTGGTAACTAGGCTAAACTTGTTAAAATTTATTTTCCAAATTTTGAATTTAAAATTCTGAACTAAACGGTTATCGCTTGATTTGGCTCGGTAACCGAGCGGTCTACGTCAAAATCCGCTTAGCTATTCGAAAATTCAAAAAATAGAAAAAAAATCATATAAAATATAGAAAAATTCAGAAAAATAAAAAATTGTAGGAAAATCTAGAAAAATTTTAGGAATATAAATAAAAATTGTAATACAATGTTAAAAATATTTGGTATAGTTTTTATTTTTGGGTGAATTGTTTAGTAGATCATTGGAAATATAGTAATATCATTTTTCAAAAAAAAAATAAAAACAAAAAACTACATATATTAGGCTTTTGGGTTGGGCTAAATTTGTTTCTGTTGGTGTAAAAGATTACACTAACAGGTTCTCTAAGATTAAGAACTCACAAACAGTAGATTTGTGTTGAGAACTATCTCAAGCCGCTGAATTGGATAATAGCTTAAGTAGTCTGAATTTGTGTATTGAATAGTTGAGTATTCGATGCCTATTACAGGGTAAGAAGGAGGGTATTTATAGGCAAAAAGTCTAAGGAAAAGACCTATTTGCCCCTCAGTTACAACCGACATAGTGGAAACTATTCGGTACCCCGAACAAGGTTAAAATGGTAAAATCTACCCGGAATAGGAAGATAAGGTAAACATCTTATCAGACTAGCTATTTTCCACCGAAGCTTCATAGCCTGTGGAGGGTACCTTCGAACTGTAAGCCGAAGCACCTTTCGGCTTAGAAACTTCACCACCTTCGAGCATAAGCACGGGCTTCGAAGCCGATAAGTTATCTTTGACTGTCAATCTCTAAAGTCCTGAGGGTGAAGTATTTTCCCCCAACAGTAGCCCCTCGAATACGCTTCTCCGATTTTAACTTGTATAGTAGGAAAGCAGTATACACAAGGAATATTTTCATATTCAGAGACTTAGAGAGATTTGAAAGTGTTACAGCTATTCGAAGGGTATTTGACCCCGAAGTAGCCCCGATGACAGCCTCGAACCAGGACTACTGTGTGAACACTTCGCGAGAAAGAGAACCGTTGCGTAGTCGAAATATCGTGAAGAGACGTCAATTTGGAACCTTTACTCTTCAAGTAGCCGTTATGCTCTCGAAAAGGTAACGATCAAAATTTACCGTGGACTCACACCGTTTCGCTTCCTGGGCCCACTCGCCAGCGACTGAAGTCGAACCTGCAATGTGAATGCAATCGAAGCGCAGCAGCTAACGGGAGGCTATAAGGGGGGATCGGAATCCGCCAAAAACTTTTACTGTGCTTGACATCTGAAACTTACTCTCTTCAACCTCCAGATCTCCCCACTTCCTGAGCGATTGAGTCATGGCGAGGACCAGCCACACCATGCCGACAGCAGCGAATACTTTGGTGCAGAGGCAAGCTTGGGAAGCTTCGGCGGCAGCGGCAATGGCAGGGGCTCCGGGAGACGTTTGGTCAAAGAATCCTCGAGAGCTCCGCCCTCCATCCAAGAAGAAGATCCCCCAAAGCTTCCTCATCGGCCAATCTACAAGCACTGCGGAATCCATCGAAGAGGCCGTGGACGGGAAGCTAGGACCCGGGTCCCCGGAACAGAGTCGACCCCGAGGCCACGAAGCGGAGAAGTTGTAGTCTTCGAAGCATTCTTCGAAGCGGGTATGGGGCTTCCTGCCATCAACTTTTTGTTGCAGGTATTAGAGATGTTTCATATTACCTTTCCTCAACTGTCCCCCAACGCCATCGCCCGGCTGACCATCTTTGAATGGGCGCTTCGAGCTGAAGGATGCGAAGGACGATCGGAGGTCTTTGCCGCCACCCACGAAGCTATTTGCCAGCCAAAGCCACAAGATGGCCCCGAAGACACCAAGGTGATAACAGTCTTCGGAAGTGTTAACTTCTAGCTGCGGAGGGAGCACGCTCAGCACTTTCCAGCGAAGGCCATCAATGAACAATGGTACACCAACTGGATCCTCTAGTGGTTCTACGCCGAGGTCGGAGAAGATTCCTCCTTCGCAGGACCTCTTCAAGAAATCTGGTTTTGGAAGGAGGCAGAAGTCACCTCGAACCCGAGCCTGCTCTCAACGCGGCTAGGGTTACTAACTTCAATAGCCAGCCGCATGAGCATGCGGGACCTGGCCGAAGAGTTTATTGCGCTCCAAATTCCACCTCTTGGAGCCGACTAGCCGATAGCGTTCCAACACGCTTCGGAGGGTGAGCTTCGAAGCCTAGGTAAGCCTTCGATTCTCCTGCAATAATATGTTAGAAGAAAAAATAACATACTTATAATATGCTACCTTTTTCAACTTTAGCTCCGGAGCAGATAACGAGAGCCACCGAACGGGTGCTCAGAGCCCCTACGGTGGCTGAAAAACAGAAAAGAATAGAGCTAGTGAGAAGCTGGGAACGCTCCAACAGAGTGTGGAGGGCCCTCGGAATGGTGCCTCCATCTCTGCAAGACTTTAACCCGGCCGGAGCGGCCCCTCAGAAAAGAAAAGCCATCGCCGAGCCCTCGAAAAAAGCCAGCAAGACCCCCATCAAGAAGGGGAAAAAGTAGCCAAAGCTCCTCCTCAGCTGGCTCCGGAATCCTCTGTTTCCTCCCTAGGCATTCGGAGCTCATCCTCGGAGGACTCTGGGAACAAAGGCTCCGAAAGTAAGGGCTCCGAGGTCCAAATAGGAAAAGCCTTCGAAAACTATCTTCTTGATGCCACCGAAGATGAAGCGGTGGACACAACTGGAGCTCCTGCTTGAGAGACTACGGAGGCAGACACGGCGCACACTCCCGCGCCCGTCGCTGCGAGTTTGGAGTTGGAAACAGTTATCCCCAACTCACCCGTGGCTGGGGTGATAACCACGGAGGTCGAGCCACCTGCAGCAACTACACCGGAGAGGACTTCGGGGGACGACCTCGATGAATACCTCCATCTGTACGAAGTCTTGGAGGATCCTACAATTTTACCTCAAGGCGCCATCGAAGGTAGACTTTGAAGCTTTTGCCTTTATCATTTCCTGTAACAGTCATTACCCACAAATATTCACCAAGTACCTTAATGTTGTAGGTGCGTCGAAGGGTAGCGCAGCTCCGGCCACAGATGAAGCTCCAGCTTCTCCTAGGGTTGCGGCTCCGATGGACACCATGGATCCGATGGACCCAGTGGCTCTGACAACTGGAGTCGTCTCCATAGAAGCGGTTCTGGCCGAGGGGACACCGGTCGAGGGAGGATCTACCTCTGCTGAAGTCACTCCTCCGGCCTTCATACCAGGAAGGGGTAAAAGCATGATGAGTCTTGGACTCCCACTTGCCCCGTTGGCAACGCCTTCTTCCAACGACCCTTCGGCGAGTAACTCGGAGGAGGAGGCGACCGCATATGACCTCCAGGCCTTGTCCTGGCTCCCTTTGTTGGCTCCCTTCTTGGAGAAACGAACGAGCCTCCGGGCGCTTCTGGAGCCCATGGCGGAGAAAGGCCGGGAAGTCGTAAACTCCGACTTGGTCTCCGTCTTGAGCGAGGCCAGAGCCCCGGAGCTTAATCTAGCCCTCGAAAGGGCTGCCCTTCATGTATACCAAGTACCACAAGTGCCTTTAATTAACAAATGGAATTACTTAGTACTTACCTACTCTTTTTTGCAGCAATTTGTCCTTGCTAGAGCGGCAGCGACTCCTAACGAAGTCGAAACTAATCGGCTCAAGAGGAAGGTTACTACCCTCTAGTCCGCACTCAAAAGCTCTGAAGACAAAACACTTCGGCTGGAGGAAGAGCTCCTCGAAGAACGGAGGGCTAGGGCCGCCACCGACAAAGCCCTCTGGATCAAACGGCAAAGCAGCAGTGCACTCCGAACTTCGGCCCAAGAAGCCGAAGCTGAATGCGTGGTGCTCCGAGCAGAGGTGGAGAAGCTCCGACAAGCGGCAGCTACTTCGAGCGCTCAACTTGTAGAACTCCAAGGCTCTCTCAAATAGGCGATGGCTCAGAAGAGCACCTTGCTTTCCAAGATGGCTAAAGTATCTACTGTTGTTGCGGGGCTGGAGGCGGTAGAGACAAAGAATACTGAAATAGTGGAGCGTACCTTGGATACCCTTCAGGGTACCTTGGAATACTTCGGCACCATGTGTCCTTCATCTTCTACTACGGTGAGCGAACCCCTCGACTGGAAGCTGAAGATGATTCAAGTGGCGACGAAGCTGATGATGGGCTCCGGCATCCGGTACGGAGAGATCTCCAGACAAGTTGCTGGAATCGGAGTCCTCCATCACCTCGAAGCTCTTGGGATTTCGGTCGCTCCAGTTGGGGGTTCGACGCCCACAGGCTTTGCCGATGAGGGCTTGTTGCGTCCTTCGCTGGATGTAGCCTCAGTTTGGGAAGCTTTCCGGTCAATCTGGAAAACAGACCACAAGGTTGCAGCCAAAACTTGGATCGACGAGGCCTGCTGGCAAAAGCAAGCACAAACAAGGCCTCCGCTTCCACCTTCGCCAGCCCCGACACCTCCTGCTCCGCCAACCGACCCACAGGTCTAGTCCTATAGGGCACTTAAATGTGTATAAGAAATCTTGTAAAGCCCCTTGCATTAATGAATGAAAAGTTTATAAATGAGGAACTTGTTTGGATGTTTATTCTTTTAGGTTTTGCCATGTTCTTTCGGAGCCTGACTTCGAAGTACTGGAAATTAACGAAGGGCTCTGTCGGCAGTGGACAGTCGTCGAAAGCTTAAGGCCTTACCGACGTTCACACTTCTCTATTCCTTGTGGAGATAGCACCTGAAGTTCGCCATGAAGTCTTAGCTTATATCAAAGAAGAAGAAAAGAAAAACATCTTCGTCTTCCGAGTACGTAGATTGGTCTGACTCGGAGTACCAGGCCGAAGACCCTGTAGAGGCTAGCTCCGAAAGGCTTCTGACTTGGGCTGAACTTCAAGAGAAGTAGAAAAAACTGCGAGCTTCGAAGAAGAAGAGAAGCACTCGAACTAAGAAGACAGTCCCGACGGCTTCGAGCTCCGAAGGTCGAAGTCTTAGAAGTAGTTCTAGAGGTTGTATGGGTCTCCGATTTTATCTAGGCTTAGATCAAAATTTTATCTTGTTTCTCCTTACTCCCTTACCCCTCCTTGTGGGTGGGGGACCGTACGCGTTGCGATAGGGTCCATCGGACACAATGATTTGTACAACAATCTGATGCTTCGCACAACACTTAGTAATCATACTTTACTTTTTCGTAGAGTTCTTCGAACTATGCGTTCGTATTATGATGTTTATAAGTTTCGGAGCTGAATTTATACTCGTAAGCTTCTATAGTAGTCGCTTAGGACTTTAAAAGTGTTTCATTGGTCGGAGCGGTGAAACCTTATTGCTTGGTCACCTTCGACTCTTTTACAGATGATTCAAACCCGGAGGCCGGAAATCTGTTCTTTTAAAGTCCTTAGACTCTTCTACAGATCCTAACAAGCCAGAGCCTAGAATCCGCAGGCTGGCCACCTTCGTCTCTTTTACAGATGCTTCAAACTTGGAGACCGGAAATCTGTTCTTTTAAAGTCCTTAGACTCTTCTACGGATCCTAACAAGTCGGAGCCTGGAATCCGCAGGCTGGCAACGGAGTCCTTGAACCAATGGTTCGAAGGCTGTTGTCCGGGTTCTTAGAAAGATGCTCGACTCCGCAAGCATCGCCGTTCTCCTGATACGTCCACCAGGAGTAAGGGATATTCGAAGAGCAAACAAGATTCAAACCTCCACTTTTATTTAGAAAGGAATTTTTACAATTGATTACAAGGAGCCCCTAAGCGTAATAACGCTTAAGGTGCTCCGCATGCCATGCATGCTTCACCTCTTCCCCTTCTAAATTAGCTAATTTAAATGAGCCGTGGTGTCCTAAGCGTAGGATAATATATGGTCCTTCCCATTTATTTCCTAGCTTCCCTGGAGCTATTACACTTCACAAAACTAAATGAACTGGCTTCAGCTCGCTCAGCTTTATCTTCAGGTCATACCATGTTTTTGTCTGGTCTTGGTACTTCGTCAAATTGGTGACAGCTCGAAGCCTTGTTTCTTCTGACAAGTCTAGCGAAGTGTTTCTCTCATCTTCATCTCCAGGTTCTACTACGCGAAGGGATCCACCCTTGAGCTCCATAGGAGTCATGGCCTCATCTCCGAATAGCATCCTGAATGGGGTGAAGCCTGTGGACCTGGCTTGAGTGGTCCGAATGGACCATAAAATCTTAGGGAGTTCTTCGGTCCATAGCCCCTTGGCCAACCCGACGATCCTTCGATTTAGACCGGAGAGAATATGCCCGTTGGCTCGCTCGACGGCTCCGTTGGATTGTGGGTGGCGAACTGTTGTGAAGCATAACTTGATGCCTAGTTCTTCACAAAATTCTTTAAATGTTTCAACTTCGAACTGGGTTCCATTATCCACAGTTAGCTCCCTTGGCACTCCGAACCTGCATATGATATTTTGTTAGAAGAATCTTTGCACATTTCTTGAAGTGATAGTAGTTAGGGGTTTTGCTTCGACCCACTTAGAAAAATATTCAATTGCTACCACTGCAAACTTCAAGCTGCATTTTGCCATTGGAAAAGGGCCGATGAGATCCATTCCCCATCGTGCCATTGGCCACACCGGGGCAATAACTTGAAGTGGTACTGTTGGACGGTGACTCCGTCTTCCCATCCACTAGCACCCTTGATAGGTTTGAACCAATTCCTCCACATCTCTTACAATTGTTGGCCAGTAGAGCCCCTACCGAAGTGTCTTTCCTGCTAGAGCACGGGGGGCTAGGTGGCTTCCACATAAACCTTCGTGAATGTCTCGAAGTATATCTTGGCCTTCGGGTTGTGAGATGCACCAGAGTAGGGGAGAACAAACTCCGGCTTTGTATAACATTCCATTGACAAGCTTATAATTTCGAGCCCTTGCTTGCAACCTTCGGAAATCCGGACCTTCTAACGAAACTGCGCTGTTTTGCAAGACATCCATTATCGGAGCCCGCAAATCTGTAGCTGGGATGCAAAGGACTTCTGCGGAGGGTAATTGATTTACTGTAGGCTTTACTAGTTCTTCATGGAAAGCACCCTCCGGGAGGTCCAATGCTCCAGCTGCAGCCTTCGCTAGAATATCTACAAGTTGATTATCTGCTCGAGGGATACTTCGAACAGAAAATCCTTTGAATATTGCTTCTGTCTTGCGGATTTCTTCTAGATACTTTGCCAGATGTGGGTTTCTTGCTTGAAAGCTTTTGTCAACATGTCCTGCGACGACTTGGGAATCTATTTTAATTATTATCCTTGCTGCTCCAAGTGCCTTTATCTTTCGGAGGCCTAGCAGGATTCCTTCGTACTCTGCGATATTATTGGTGGTCTTAAAGTTGAGCCTCGCAGAATACATGGCCTTTTGCCCTGACGGCGATATTATTATAGCTCCAGCTCCGGCACCAGACACCTGATAAGCTCTGTCAGAAAAATTGTCCATAGACCTTCAAAGGGTTCTTCCGGAGCCCAAACTACAGATGGGGTCCACTCTGCTACGAAGTCTGCTATGATCTGGGATTTGATAGCTGTTCTCGTCGTGAAGGAAATTCAAAAGGGGGCTAGCTCGACAGCCCATTTTCCGATCCTACCCGTAGAATCTTGTCTCCGAAGCATATCCCCAAGAGGATACGAGGTAGGAACGATTAGATTATGTGCTAGAAAGTAATGCCTTAGCTTCCGCGAGGCCATTACTAAAGCATAAGCAAATTTCTCGAGCTCGGAGTATCTTGTCTTTGCTCCGGACAAAGCTTCTGAGACGAAATAAACTGGGTTTTGCACCAGTTTTCCCTTAAGCTTAACTTCTCTGACTAATACTGCACTTACTGCGGAGCCCGATGCTTCAAGATAAAGAAGGAGAGTTTCTTCCGGGAGGGACACAGTAAGTGTCAACAGGTTTCCGAGGTACTCTTTGATATCATCAAAGCTCTTCTGGCACTCCAGCGTCCAGTTGAAACTTTCGGACCCCTTTAGGGCTTTGAAAATTGGGAGGCTTCGTTCGACTGATTTGGCCAGGAATCTGCTAAGAGCTGCGAGCCGTCCTGTTAGCTTCTAGACCTTCTTCAAATTTTCTGGTGGAGCCATTCTTTGTAATGCACTTATCTGCGTTGGGCTAGCTTCGATTCCCCTACTCGAAACTAAGTACCCTAGCAGTTTTCCTGCTTGCGCCCCGAATATACATTTTTCAGGGTTGAGGCGAACTCCACATGCTCAAAGGCTCTCAAATGTTTCCGCTAAGTCTAGGCCATGATGGTGCTTTGCAACACTCTTTATTACAATATCATCCATATAGTCTTCGACATTTCAGCCTATTTGATGACCTAGAGCCTTAGATATCCAACGTGAGAATGTGGCTCCAGCATTCCGCAAGCCAAAAGACATTCTTACATAACAAAATACTCCCGACGGGGTTATGAAACTTGTCTTGGCTTCGTCCTCGCGCTTTAGCTAGACTTGATGATAACCGGAGTAAGCATCCAAGAAACTCAGTAATTCGGAGCCAGCCGTAGAATCCACCAGCTGGTCTATTCGGGGCATAGGGTAGGGGTCTCGTGGGCATGCTTTATTTAATGATGTAAAATCAATGCACATGCGCCATTTGCCGGAGCCCTTTTTCCTGACAAAAACAGGGTTAGCCAACCACTCCGTGTGGGCTACTTCCCTGATGATGCCAACCCTTAACAATTTTTCCACTTCTATCTTGGCGAGGTCTGCCCTCTCTGCAGACAGCTTACGGAGCCCCTGGCGTACTGGCCTAGCCTTCGGGTTGACAAGCAGGCTATGCTCAATGATACTCCGGTCAACCCCGGTGATGTCTTCGTCAGTCCAGGCAAAGATGTCTAAATTTTGCTTGACTACTTCTTCCAACGAGGCAGCTATCTCCGAAGATAGCCCCTTGCCGAACTGTATTGGGTATTCTTTGCCATCCTTCAGAATCATTTTCGTGACGACATCACCTTTCGGGCTTGGCTTGAGGGAAAGGCCCTTCGAGGAGTTCGAAGACTCTAGAATCTCCTCCGTGTGCTCCGTCACACTTTGTACTTGCCGAGGGTCCAATGGATGGCCGTGGCCATACTCCATTCTTCGGGCTACAGCTTGGTGTTGGAACAATCGCGTTAGTTCCAGCAGGTTTTGTGTGGTGGAGTGTGATGTGGAGAATGAGCCTCGAAGGACTCTAACAGAGGGAGAAAAAGGTTTATCCTGGTTCGGGCCTCTCCTGGGAGATAATAACCCTACGTCCAGTTGTGGTGGATTTGGCATGGTATGCCCTACTATGGAGTAATAGTTCCAGGGTCTCTTGGCCCCCTGGAGCGTGTGTCTGGCTACAAGGGCTTGGCCCTGCTTTTATAGGCACACAGGCCTTAAGGAAAAGACCAAGATACCCTCTACAAGCCCCTAGGCTTATAGGGGTAGACAGGGAAAGAGAGCTAGCTACTGTGCAGAAGTACCAGACAACTTTACAGCTTTACAGATGTGTCAGGCTATGCCAAGCTTTGACCAGCTAAAAGATACACCGAAGGTGGAGGCTGGGGGGAAGGCTTCGAAGTGCACCCCGGAGGGGGGCTTCGAAGCATGCTCCGGAAGGCGGCCTCCGGACTTGGCTCCCTGGGGGGCGGCCTCCGGACTTGGCTCCCGGGGGGGCGGCCTCCAGACTTGGCTCCTGGAGGGCGGCCTCCGAACTTGGCTCCCGGAAGGCGGCCTCCGAACTTGGCTCCCGGAGGACGGCCTCCGGCGTCCTACGCCCGGAGGGTGGCCTCCGGTGCCCTGCGCCAGGGCCCGAACTGGGAGCTCCGAGCCGGGCCTCCCGATCTGAGGGCTCCGAAGCTACAGGCCCCGAGAGGCACCTTGGGACCTGAAAACAACACTTAGAGAGTAAACAGGCTCCGATAGTGCTGGGCTCTGGGCCAAAGGCTGTCGGAGGCTGACGTCATTTGGCCCCTGTTCGAGGGAAATATATTCCCCCAACAGTAGCCCCTCGCGTGTAGGCCTTCGGGACGAAGGGGTGCACGCGCCCTTAGGACAAATGACCTGAAAACACAACTTCAGAGAAAACATACCTTCGGAGCCTGGACCGAAGGTGACCTCGATACCCGGGGGTGATAAATGCCCGCGCCAGTTGCTAGAACGGCCTCGGGGAGCCCGAACGGCTCCGCAACGGTCAAAAAAGTTACCGTTACCTTGCTCTGGGCCGATTTGCCTTCGCTGGGGGCCCACCTGGCGGTGGGTTCGGCCCACGACGGTTGGAATTCTTACCGCGCCTATAAATAGGGTCTTACCGCGTGCGGCTCCGGCACACCTTCATTCGCTTCCTTCTCACTGCCTTACATCCTACGCTCTCCTCTTCTTCCTAGCTTCGCGCTGAGCCCCCTTCGCTAGTTTTAGCCCCTCGCGGCGAAGTCCCATCAACATGCCGAAGAAGGCGGTGGCGAAGCCTCTGGCTTTGGGCTCGAGCTCGGGCTCCGCCCAGGTGCAGGCAGCGGCGGCTGCGGCGGCGAAGACTGCGCCTAGGCGGCTGGGGCCGAGGGACCTTTGGACGCCCTCCGACAAGTTCGAGCAGACCCTGGAGATGAGGGCCTCGATCTCCACGGAGGAGTCGGTCCGGAGGGCCTGCGAAGGGAAGATTGCGGCGAAGATCCAGCTTCGGGTCCCGGAGAAGTCGGAGGCTGAGCCGAGGCCTCGTGCTGACGAAGTGGTGGTGTTCGAGGCCTTCTTCGAAGCCGGCCTCGGACTGCCTGCAGTGGGGATGCTGAGCGAAGTCCTCAAGGCTTACAACCTCGAGCTCCCTCAGCTTTCGCCCAACGCAGTGGCGAGGTTAGCTGTCTTTGAGTGGGCCATGAGGGCCGAGGGCTGCGAGGGCCGCGCGGACGTCTTCGTCGCCCTCCACGACGCCAACTGCCAACCGAAGCCGAGGGAGGGGACAGACCGCGTCAAGAGGGCGCTGGCCTTCGGCAGTGCCAACTTCCAGCTTCGGAAGGAGTACCAAGACGCCTTCCTGACGAGGGCCGTAAACAACAAATGGTACTCGAGGTGGGATCAGGAGTGGTTCTACGCCTCCGTCGGCGCGAACTCCCCCCTTCGGAGTACTAACGCCCACATCTTGTACCGGCGCGAAGGAGTGGTGAAGACCAGCGAAGACATCCTTCGCTCGAGGATCTCATTGCTCCGGAGAGTGGCGGCGAAGATGAGCATGAGGGACCTCGCGGAGGAGTTTATCACCCTCCGGCTCAGCCCCCTTGCGCGCTCCTGGCCGGAGGGGCTCTTTCAGGCTTCGGGCCGAGGTGAACTTAGCGAGTTGGCCTTCGACCGCTTCTGTAAGGCTTCGCAATTTCTTTGCTTTAATACTTCGTAGATTTTCACTTCTAACTCAAACTTTTCATGAAGCCGGCCTCGAAATGAGGACCCCGGAGGAGGCCATCGCGGCGGCGGATCGAGTCGTCGGGACTCTGACCCCCGAGGAGCAGAACCAGCGCCTTGCACTGGTGGGGTCCTGGGAGCGCTGGAACAGAGTATGGACCGTGCTCGACCTCGGAGGGCTCCCTGCTCTGCCGGACTTCGCCCACCTGACTGCCTCGTCGGCCGGAGCCAAGAGGAAGAGGGGGGATGAGGACGAAGCGGACGCTTCGGGACTTCGGCTGGAGGTCCCCGCGGCCGAAGTTTCTACTTCGGGGGAGGTTGCAGCGAAGCCTGCAACTACTCCGGCCTCCAAGAAGGCAGCGAAGCCCCTGGCGGCGAGGACTTCGGCGGCGAAGGACGACGCGCGCACTCCGGCCGCCAAGGATGCCACGGATGCCCCGGCGGAACCAACCTCGGGCGCAGAGGTGGATGCGCCAGCTTCGCAGCGAAGGAGCTGGAGGGCACACTTGGCCCCATCCTCCTTCCAAGAGATCTCCGACGATGGTAAACCCTTTTTTCTTTTGCATGCTTCTCTTCAATATGCGGATTTTGACTTGGCTCCCTACAGAGGATGAAGATGATGCGAGGCCCACTGTGGCGAAGCCGGCAGGCGAAGGTGGATCGAAGCTTGCCGGAGCGAAGCCCACGGAAGCTTCGAGCAGCAGCGGCAGCAGCAGCAGCAGCAGCAGCGATTCGGACTCCGAGAGTGCTTCGTCCGACGACGAAGGCAGCGGAGGCCGCGAGGTCCCTGGAGGTGAAGAAGAAGTGGACGTGGTGGGCTTGAGCCCCGCCTCGCCGGAGCCCGCAGAGGCGACCGTGGCCGTGGTTCACCCTTTCAAGCCGAGGGGGGGCGTGACGGTGGCGGCGATCCGCGGTTTCCGCGAGGCTTGTGCTTCTGCGGAGGAGGGGGACTTGGTGGCCCAGCTTAGCCACCGAGACCCCACGGATCTCTTTGTCAGCTCGAACGAAGTCCTCATGCGGGTGAGCGAAGACCCTTGCAGCTTCGAACTATATGTTAGCTTTTCGTTGGTACCTATGACTTCTTGAATTTCTGCAGGCCTTCGCACTGAACGCAGCCGCTTCGACTGCTGCCGACAGGCGGATGGAGCGCCTCGCAGAGGAGAAGGAGGCCCTTCTCCGCGAGGTCTTAGAGGAAGCCGAGAAGCGGAGGCGGGCCGAGGCTTCGGCTGCTGAGGCGAAGGAAGCCTTGGCCTCGGAGACGGCTCGGCTTCGCGCGGAGCTCCAGGCTTCGAAGGATGCCGAGGCCCGATAGGCGAAGGAGAACGAGGAGCTCCGCCAACGGGCTCAGGATCTTGAGAGCTTCGTCGTGGCCAATCTTGGCGAGGCCACCCAGAGCCTGACCGAGGTCCTTGAGAAAATAGGGACCGAGTGCCGGGCTCCGGACTTTGGCGATCAGGACCCGATTGGGGACCGTGCCGATTTTTTGAAGACTGCGACTTCGATAGCAGACGAAGCGCTGACGGGCTTCGCTCTTATGGCCGGTCGCGTCGTGGGTCAAGGGGTGTTGCATATGCTCCATACCGCGGGGTGCGACCACCTTCGGGCGGCAACCTCCGTGACCCCAGTGGCCTTCGGGGGTCCGCACTTGGTGACGCCTCCGGCCGAAGTTCGCGGAGCCTGGCGGCGGCTGCAGGAACCCTAGAAGGATCAAGGCTGCGAAGCAGTCCTCGACCTCCAGAAGGCCCTTCGACATCGCCGAGCCAAAGCGCCTGCGGTGCCTGATCAGCCTTCGACTTCGGCACCTCCGCCTCCGAAGGTGTAGATCTCCTTAGGCCTTTTGTAATACTTAGCTGCAGGCTTGTAAAAATTCTATCAGCTTATTAATATGAATGCGGGGGTTTTTTATACCTGCCTAGGCTCAGACTCCGAGCGTAGACCTCGAAGTCCTCAAGGACTCCGAAGAGCTTCAACAGCTGTGGGCGATCCTCGAAGTAGCTAGGTCTGAAGGCCCCCCTCGGTTTAAGCTTCCGAGGGGGCCTAACGGTGAAGCCATCTCCGAAGTAGCTCAGGATTTACTAGCCGCTGTGAAGACGGAGTCCCTCCAGGGCCCTTTGTCTTTGCCTTCGCGAACGGCCTTAGCAGGCGACGAAGCCCTAGACTTTTCTGCCTTCGATACGGCACCGCCTGCTTCGCTAACTTGGAGCGACCTGCAAAGTGGAAGACGGAGCTTACGGGCTTCGGAGCCTGGACGGGCTGGTCGAGGGAGAGCGGGCTCCGACGAGGCAACGTCCAGCCGAGGTGGCCCTGGCCGAAAAAGAGGCAAGCGAGGGTTGGGGCCTCGCACGCGGTTTTTCTTAGGTTTTGATACAGATTATACGTAGTTTTGCTTTCGAAGTATGTTTGTAGCACACTTCTCAATATACAATGAATGGAGTTTGTTATATTTGCATACTTCGTCTGTATGTTTCGTATTGTTTGGCTTCGATCGTTTTAGCTTGTCACGCTCGTGCTGCGTATTACTTTCGCACACCTCGCATACATGCTTCCCCCCTTTGCTCGTGGCAGCTAGGGACTCAGCCGTTGCTGGTGCGGGCAAGAAATAAAAGATGCGAAGGGTGCGCCTTTCGGTGGCTTCGACGCATGAAATTTTATTTAAGCGAAGGCCCCTTTGGGCTTCGAATGCTTTAATTTGGTGCGAAGCAAGGCTTCGGCTGCTGAAATTTCACTGAGCGAAGGCCTCTTTTGCGCTTCGAATGTGCTAACTTGGCGCGAAGCAGGGCTTCGGCATAACCAAGCTTAGCGAGGCATGCTTCGGCATGCTAGGATTTGGATGCTATGCGCGAGCGAGGCTTTGAAACGCACTTAGATTTTATCGAAGTAAGACTTCGAGACGCTTAGGCGTATAGTATATGAGCACGCGAAGCCAAGCTTCGGAGTGTGTTTAGATAATGAAGCAAGGCTTCGGAACTTGGTCCTGTAATGAGAAGGATATTTTTGGTGTGGATTCACCGAACCTGTGATAATGTGAGTCACCTTCGACTCTGAGCCACCTTCGACTCTGGGCCACCTACGACCCTGGGCCACCTTCGACCCGGGGATGCATCAGGCCGGAGCCTGGAATCCCGGACTTTCCGAGCCGTCGCTCGGAAGTCTCAAAGCCCACTGCTACGGGCCCGGGGGCGCTGTGTAGCCTTCGGAGGGGTGCTCCGGATTTTGTAAAGCGAAGCAAGGCTTCGGTTTTAAATAAGGCGAAGCATGGCTTCGGTTTTAAATAAGGCGAAGCATGGCTTCGGTTTTAAATAAGGCGAAGCATGGCTTCGGTTTTTAAATAAGGCGAAGCATGGCTTCGGTTTTAAATAAGGCGAAGCATGGCTTCGGTTTTTTAAATAAGGCGAAGCATGGCTTCGATTTTAAATAAGGCGAAGCATGGCTTCGGTTTTTCAACAAGATGGAGCAAAGGCGAAGCAGGGCTTCGGACTTATATTAATGTAGTTGCAGATTGGTGCATCGAAGTAAGGCTTCGGGTCGTACGTACCTTGTAGCCCTTGGGGCTTTGACGGCCTTTGAAACGTGGAGCGAAGCCCCTTGCCGGAGAGTGGGCTCCGGTATGTGAAGGATGGAGGAAGGCGAAGGTGGCCTTTGAGCTGCACCCGAAGCCCCTTGCTGGAGGGTGCGCGAAGCAAGAATGCCTCGAAGCTCCCCCCTCAGGCGCACTTCGGGTTGCAGGCAGTGGTAGAGAACTTAGCTTCTAGGACTAAGGTCCCCACGGACGACGCCAACTGTTGGAACAATCGCGTTAGTTCCAGCAGGTTTTGTGTGGTGGAGTGTGATGTGGAGAATGAGCCTCGAAGGACTCTAACAGAGGGAGAAAAAGGTTTATCCTGGTTCGGGCCTCTCCTGGGAGATAATAACCCTACGTCCAGTTGTGGTGGATTTGGCATGGTATGCCCTACTATGGAGTAATAGTTCCAGGGTCTCTTGGCCCCCTGGAGCGTGTGTCTGGCTACAAGGGCTTGGCCCTGCTTTTATAGGCACGCAGGCCTTAAGGAAAAGACCAAGATACCCTCTACAAGCCCCTAGGCTTATAGGGGTAGACAGGGAAAGAGAGCTAGCTACTGTGCAGAAGTACCAGACAACTTTACAGCTTTACAGATGTGTTAGGCTATGCCAGGCTTTGACCAGCTAAAAGATACACCGAAGGTAGAGGCTGGGGGGAAGGCTTCGAAGTGCACCCCGGAGGGGGGCTTCGAAGCATGCTCCGGAAGGCGGCCTCCGGGCTGGGCTACCGGAGGGTGGCCTCCGAACTTGGCTCCCAGAGGGTGGCCTCCGGACTTGGCTCCCGGAGGGCGGCCTCCGGACTTGGCTCCCGGAGGGCGGCCTCCGAACTTGGCTCCCGGAGGGTGGCCTCCGGACTTGGCTCTCGGAGGGCGGCCTCCGGACTTGGCTCCCGGAGGGCGGCCTCCGCCTTTGGCTCCCGGAGGGTGGCCTCCGGACTTGGCTCCCGGAGGGCGGCCTCCGGACTTGGCTCCGGAGGGCGGCCTCCGATGTCCTGCGCCCGGAGGGTGGCCTCCGGCGCCCTGCGCTAGGGCCCGAACTGGGAGCTCCGAGCCGGGCCTCCCGATCTGAGGGCTCCAAAGCTACAGGCCCCGAGAGGCACCTTGGGACCTGAAAACAACACTTAGAGAGTAAACAGGCTCCGACAGTGCTGGGCTCTGGGCCGAAGGCTATCGGAGGCTGACGTCATTTGCCCCCTGTTCGAGGGAAATATATTCCCCCAACACTTGGTCTCCTGAAATAGTGAGAACTCCACCTTGCGTGGGCATCTTGAGACATATGTAGTTGTGATGTGCTATAGCTCCGAACTAGTTCAACATCCCCCGTCCGAAAATTGCGTTGTACGCATAAGGGGCGTCGACGACGTCGAAGATCACCTCTTCCACACTAGCCAAGGGCCCCTCTCCGAAGGCAACCTCGAGGCCTATTTGGCCGAGGGCATCGAGAGGCAGACCTGTGAAACCTTGAAGTGGGCGGTGTAACATCCCAAGATTTAAAAACAAATAAAATAAAGGAAATATATTTTTCAGGGAATTAAAGGAATTATTTAATTAAAGAAAACCCTCAAAAGATCCCTACTAAAGCCAAATAGGGAGAAATATTCAAAATTCCAACTTGGAAAATTTATGATAGAATCTAGAGGCCAAGATATAATTTTAGGAATTTTTACAAATTTTTATCAACAATACTTCAATCCTTAAACAAATAAATGAATTACTAGATTTATTTTAATTCAGAAAATCATATTAAATCTTAATGGGCCTCAACCCTCAAAGTCCCCGAGCCCAGCCCAGTCCATCGCTGTGTCATCGCCAGGTAGGACCAACCTATCAGTGCCGCCTCCCGCCTCTCTCTCCCGCCCGCACCTGACCGGACCCACACGTCAGCCTTCCCTTCCCCCTCGTCCGGTCACTGACACCCCGGGCCTGGCTGTCGGCCCCCTTCTCCCCGCACTCACGCACCGACAGGTGGGGTCCACCTGTCGGGATCGTCTTCCTCATTGGAAGGGGATCTTCCCTTCCATTTTCCCGGCGACCCCCTTCCCTGTTTTGCCGTCGGCCGCCCCGATCCGACCGGATTCACCCTGGACTCCCTTCCTTGGACCACCGCGACCCCCTTCCATCTTTAGCCGATGCGTATCCGTGCTTATAGAAGCTTGGCCGTGCAAATGGAAAGCTCACCGGAGATGAAAAGGAAACCCCTCGGTTCCCTTCCGTTTAGAAGCCGGCGAGCCCCCTATTTATACCCCTCAGCTCGCAGCACTCCGCCCACACCCCTAAGACCCTAGCCGAAGCAATCCAGAGCGCTGCCACCCCCTTCTTGGCTTTCGCCCCTGCTTCACCTCCGTCCGCCGTTCACCGTTGACTCAGACCGCCGTCATCCACGCCACCACCACCCACGTGACTGTCGGAGCTCGCCCGTCCTCGGCCACACCTCCGCTGGCCGAGAGGGCCGCCGGATCGTCCTCGTCGACGAGCACCCGAGGAGCCTTTGCCGTCTACCCTCACCGCTGGTCGCCGTCAGTAGTCCGCCGTCACCATCTCTGGTACCATCGCACTCCCCTCACTCCCCTCTTTCTGTTTCCGCCGAGAGCTAGGCCCCTAGGCCCTCGCCGTCGCCGTCGCCGCCGCACCCGAGCTCGCCGGAGTTAGAGACGAAGGAGGGTACGAGCCCCTTATGCCCGTGCCGTGCCGGACGGTGCCCTGACCGTGCGAACCCGATCGGAGGGCTTAGATTAAATCCCTTTGGGATTTAATCCTGGCCCTTGATCTGGTCAAAGCGTACAGGGCCATCTCAGTCATCTGATGCCACTTAATCGATCCCGTCTCGAGCCTGACCGCTGGATCCAGATCCAATGGCTCTAGATCAACCGGTCCACGCGCACAGTCGCTGGTTCACCGTGGGCCTGGCTCACCATGGACCAGAAATTGTTTTCAGTTTAAATAAAATTCAGAAAAATGATTTAAACTTCCAAAATTCATAACTTGCTCATTTTAACTCAAAATTTCACCATTCAAATTTTGTTAAATTTAGCATAATATTCTCTACACATTAATGCCATAAAAACAGTATGTCCATGTTGCCCAAAATATTCTTATTAAATAAACAAATAAAAACCCCTTAAGGATAAAATTGTTAATTCATAAAATAAACTGGGGAAACCCTTAAAATCTAAACTTTAATGTTTTTCAACATAACTTCAGAATAATAAAGCTTTATTTCACATATTAAAACCCCTATTACTTGTATGCTTATTGTTTTGTGATATTTGGTTTGTTTATTAAATGTATGTTTACTTTTTCCGTATCGAGAAGACTACGAGTTCGTCGAGGAGCCGGAGTGTTTTACCCCGAGGTTCCACCTTCACCATTTGTTGAGCAAGGCAAGTCACAACCTCCATTTTGATCATCATTGAGCCCATGTTTTAATAAATTATCGCTATAACTCATAGGATAATATTGCATTAGTCAAATATCAAGTCCTACACTATATTTATAAGATCCCCGTCCTTGTGTGAAAACCCAAGCCATGCTTATTGAGCCTACACTCCTTGTCACTCTACAAATATTATATTAGCTAGTGTCCAATGTACCGATACAACTGCTATAGGATAAAAAGAATGAGTCGTAGATAGATGGATTCTACTATATGAATTTCTCCGTTATTCTCGTCTCTGGACTCTGTTGGAGTTGGCTATGTTATAAGTATGGTGGGTTCCGGGTGCAACATAGGACATTGGTTGGTCGTACCCGGGGCACTATAAGGACCGGTCTGCGGGATCTGTTGCAAAGCACTTCCGTACTAACCACAAGTCTAATGGGTAAGTCCTAACTGGAAGTATGGAACAAACCAACTCGATGCACCATAGTGGAGGGGGCAAGGGGCAACCTGCGGGTGACTTGTACCAATGTGGCTAAAGGGGGGTATGGTGTTGGCTCGACGCGTCGGGGTACCATATGAAACCCATAAGAGGGTGATGTCGGGTCAAGACGGACCATATGGAAGGTTTTGGCATGAGTTCCCGTGGTATGGGTCATCTCGTTACACTTTGGTGTAAGGGATGAGTGCATGCCTTTTGGGTACAGTGGTACACCTCTGATCAGAGTATTTAATCTTTTCGAAAAGCCGAGCCCACGGTCAAGGGAGGGTTGTGTGACTTCTCGTAGTTAGTTTACAATTGTTTGAATGGTTGAGTTATTCATGGCATGTAAGGACTGTTGAGCGAGGGTAGGCTGACTGTACCCCTCGAGTTAGAAGATGATGCATACACATGTTTACATTTCTGTATTAATAACTTGATCACATTAACTGCTTTACAAATTATGCTTTTCCGCAAAATTAGCCACTACCTTCCTTGTTATTACTCTGCATTATATTTGCATTCGGTGGCTTGCTGAGTACGATTGTACTCACCCCCGTTGACTTACACCACCAGAGCCCGTCTACTACGAGGAGGATGAAGGTCTGGAGTAGCGACCCAATCGAGGCGAGACTAGAAGGAGGCGTTCATCTAGGACCCTTATTTTATTAGTTTCTCTTTTATTCTATCACTTTTGTACTAATATGGTCTACGAACCATGAATGCTTGTCGTACTGTACGCGGTCGTGTGATGAACATCTTGTTTTATTGATTTTCTATGGAATTTCAATAAAAGTCCGGATTTATTAAATCTGGGCGTGACAGGCAGGCCGCCGGAAGTAAATGCCTCCGAGGAATGCACATATGATCGAAGGCCTCGACAAAAAGTATGTCTGCAGAGCTTTCGCCGTCCACCAGGATCCTTCGAACTTCCACCCCAGCTATATCCGCTGAAATGACCAAGGGGTCAACATGGGGGAACTTCACCCCCGCAGCATCATTGGCAGTAAAGGAAATAGGTACATGAGACCATTCGGGCATTCCCTCTACGGAATTCGAGGTCCCTATGTGTCCTACTTCGCGGACGTATTCTCGCCGCTGTCTTTTGGACATGTTACCGAGGGTCCCCCCCTCCGGAGATGGGCAAGACCACTCGCTTGCCGCGGTCTTGGGGGTCTTCCTGCTTCGGTGGTGGCATAATGTTGGCCACCGGTAGCTGCATGTGGGCTTCGGGGACACCGTCTCGGGCCATGATTTGCACAGGCTCCAACCGTGCTGCTAGAGGGGCTCGATCCGAAGTACCTCACCCTGTACTTCGTTCCAGGTATTCACCTCGAAGGGTTAATACCGCCTTACAATCCTTCATGTCATGGCTTCTATTCTCGCCATGCACGCAGCAAAAAAACTCTGGCGCCTACCAGGTGCTCTTTCTTGGGGCTTCAAAGCTCCAGCCTTGAAGCCTTGCGCCTGCTGAAAGTTGGCAGGTGCCTTCGGAGCGGAGGGTGCAATGTTCAACACCTCCGAGCGAAAGTGCTTCTTCCCCCGCCTGTGATCATTGAAGCGATTGTTGTGAGGGGGTTGCGGAGAGGCTGAAGCTTCGGTGTAACACCCCAAATTTCCAAAACAATAAAAATATTATTTAATTCAATTTCCTGGATTTTATATTTCTGAAAATACCTTTAATACCCTTTTATACCCTTTGAACTACAACATAGAGTTAATGACCAAACCAGGAGCTGAAAATTTTTGTATAAACTCCCAAGGCCAAAATATATTTTTGAGAATTTTTACAAATTTTATCCACTCTAGAAGTACCCCAAAATATTTAATCCATTTTTCTGCAATTATTTTAAATTTGAAAACCTTAGTAACAGTAATGGGCTCCCCCTCCCCCCTTCTCTCTCTCCCGGCCGGCCCAGCCCGTTACCCCGCGCGCCTTAGGCTGACAGCCTGGCCCCATCTGTCGGCGCCGAACCCTTTCCCTCGCGCGCGCACCCGACACCATGGCCCCACCCGTCAGCCCTCCCGTTCGCTCGCTCGCGCCCGCTGGCCAGTGGCCCCCGCTCGTCAGGCCCATCGTCAACCTCGCGCCGTCGCCCCCAAATCGCACCGGCCGACGACCCCCGCCTCGGATCCGCCTCACTGGCCCCTCCCGCATTGAATTGACGCCATTAAACAGCTCCCCGCGCCCGGCCGACCGTTTCCCCCCGTTAAACCACGCCATTAAGCCACGGGATCACCGCTACGCGTGCATGGCCGAGCCCTCACCGACGAGTTAATCCTCCCCTCCCCTTTCCTTGTATTCGTCGCCCGTTATCCCTCGCCGACGACCCTATTTAAACCCCTGCCCTCCACCGCGTTCGGTTCACGCGTCCAATTGCACCCAAACCAAACAGAGCGCTCTCCATTCGGTTCTTAGCGCAATGCCGCCGCCCGACCTCTGGCCACCCTTCGCCGTCGCCTCGGACCGCCTTTGTCCGCCCCTCCGCCACCAACGTGACCGCAAGGACCTCCTCAACGCCGGCCACCACTCCATCGTCGACGAACCTCGCCGGATCACCGTCGCCGCCAAGGACCCGAACACCTTCGCCGCCTCCGCTCGTCGCCGGCCTCGCTCCGTCGACCTTTCTTCGCCGCAAGGGTACCCTTGTGATCCCCGTAGCACCCTCTTTCCATTTTAGGCCTTAGCTTCGACCGCCATCGCTCGCCGTGGCCCTTGGCCCGCTCGCCGTCGCCGGAGAAGACGACCGGCACGGGCTGAGTACCTGTGCCGTGTCGGATTCACGCGCGACCGCGCGATCTGGATCCAACGGTTACGATTAATTCCCGCGTGTGATTTAATCGGATCCGTTAGATCTCGGCGAAGGGGTACGTTATAATCTCAGCCGTCCGTTAGTTTTAAAACCCCGCATCGCATCTAAGCCGTTCATCGCGTACCAGTTCGATGTTTTAATCACAGTCGTCCATGTCAACTTACACACCCCGCCTCGCCCGCGCGCGTTGGATCTGGATCCAACGGTCCAGATCGATCCGGCGCACGCACACAGTGCGCGGGTTCACCGTGGGCCTGGCTCACCGTGGACCCGAGGCATTTTAAATTTGAAAATAAATTCCAGAAAAGGTTTAAAACTTGTAAAATTCATATCTGGCGCATTTGAACTCTAAAAATTGCCATTCCAATTTTAGAAAATTCATAATATTATTCTCTACATGATTATGCAATAAAAACAGTAGGTTTACTTTGGACATTTCAGGTTTATTCAAATGAATATTCAAATGCCTTTAGGGTTAAAATATAAATTCAAATATTTAAACTTCAGAAAAATTTATATTTATTTCCTTTTTGTCCATGTACTGAAAACCATTAAATTAACATGAACTTTTCATTTCAAATTTACTTGAGAACTTAATATGACAATAATCACATTTAAACACCCCTTTCTAAAAAGGACAACTTTTTAATTCCTTTAAAATTTATTTATGAAATAAATCACAGAACCTTAACAATTGAATTTATTTTATTTTTAATCAAACCAACTTTGACCTATGTGCTTATCATGTAATGTTATATTGTTTGATTGAATATTGTGTTCATTTTATTTTACTTTACTATATCAAAAAGACTACGACGTCGCCGAGGAGCCAGAATACTTCCCGGAAGTCCCTCCCTCGCCATTCGCTGAACAAGGCAAGTCACCAAACCAATCTTTTGAGCATATTGAACCCATGTTTGATTAAACTATCGCTAAAACACATAGGTTATATATGCATTAGTCAAATGAACCCTTACAATATATATATTTAGGATCCCCCGACCTTGATGTGCAACCCAAGCCATGCTCTCTAGCCTAAACTCCTTGTCACCATATGATAAATGTTATTAGCTAGTGTCCGATGTATCGACACGATCGCTATAGGATAAAAATGAGTCATAGTACATGGTTCTACTATATGATCCCCATTGTTTCTTATCTATGGAATTCTTTCGGTGTTGGAGTTGTGGTTATGAGTGGATGCATGGTGGGTTTCGGGTGCAAGCTAGGGCATTGGTCGGTAGCACCCGGGGCACTATAAGGACCGGTCTGAGGGATCCGTTGCAATACACTTACGTACTAACCACAAGTCTAGTGGGTAAGTCCTAACTAAGGTATGGATTGTTCCAAACCGAGGCCACCATTTGGAGATGGGTCAAGTAGCACCTGCGGGTGACTTGTACCAACGTTCGACGTCGCGTGCCAACGAGTCGCCCTACAGGCTCTTATGGAGCTGAGGATGATCTACGACGATCGTCTTCAGAACTCGCCCTTCCAGCTTGTGCTGAAGCACACTCCCGGTGCCTACTGTAGCATCTACCTCGGAGTTCACTCCGTGCGTGATCCGGTCATGGCCCGGTAGTCACGCCTTCTTCAGGCTATGGACGACCTCCATACAGAGGCGGTGCTCGACGCCGATGAGCACCATGAGGCAGTCGAGTTTCTTCGTGAAGAGACGAAGAACTTGATCCAGCAGAACGGCGAGCTGCAGTGCAAGATCATGCAGCTGCAGAAGGACATCGCCGAGATGGTGCCTCTCCTTCCTAAGAAGAGGAAGCCCATCCGTGAGCCCGTCCCTCGCCCCAAGCGGATCCCACCTCACCCCTCCACCGCTGGACCGTCTACCGCCAGTGCCCCTGCACCACGCCCCGGCCTCGTCTCCGACCCTATCATCGAGAATTTTCTCGAGCCCACCATCCCTCGGGAGCCGCAAACTCGTGGTTCCGAGAGCACGGAGACCGCCTCCGGTGGCGATTAGGCGTTAGGAGTCGCTATTATAAATAAAGCAAAATTTTGTATGTGCTGCTATCCACAACGGGTGTGTTGTGGATAGAATAAAAGCTTGATTGTAATGAACAATTTTTACCACTTTATATATATGCCTGAGCCTTATGAGGTATTTTTGATTGTATTATTGTTTCATCATCTTTTCGCCTTATAACATCGTATATTCAGAAGATGGCCGACCACCAGAACACGGGCTCCAACAACGGAGAAGGAGGAAGCCGCGACGCGCCCGAGGGTGTTGTACCCAACTGGGGTGCAACGGGCCCACGTCAGTCTGGGTCGCCATCCGCCAATCATCCTACTTTGGCGGAAATGATGGCGAATCAGAACCAGCTGATCACCGCCCTCCTCACGCAGATGCAGCACCAACAGACTCAGTTGGACCGTCTGCAGAACGGAGAACCTGCCCCTCGCGCACCAGCACCCGCTCCCCAACTCTCGGAGTTTCTACGCGTGCGCCCACCCATCTTCTCGAGCACCACCAACCCAATGGAGGCCGGAGATTGGCTCCGTACCATTGGAAAGAAGCTTGACCTCCTCCCCTGCACCGACCGGGACCGAGTGGCCTTTGCCACTCACCAGCTCTAGGGTCCCGCCGCCGAATGGTGGGACAACTACCGTGAGTCCTAGCCTGAGGACCACGTGGTGACATGGGCGGAGTTCACCATCGCTTTCCGTGCCACCCACGTCCCCGCTGGTGTCATCGCGGTAAAACAGCAGGAGTTCCGCGACCTGCACCAGGGCAGTCGGACCGTCATGGAGTACCTCCATGAGTTCAACCACCTCGCCCGCTACGCACCGGAAGAAGTGCGCACCGACGCCCTCCGCCAGACCAAGTTCCTCCGAGGACTCAAGGATGAGCTATCCATCCAACTCGTCGCCACCGACTACGCCGACTTCAAACGGCTAGTCAATAAAGCGCTCATCCAAGAGACTGAGCAGAACAGGTTGGACCTCAAGAAGAGGAAGATGATCGCCTTCAAGCATCAACAGGCGAACTCTCAGAGGCCCCGCTTCGTCCCTCCGCCACTAGCGCCCGCCTACCATCCTCGGGCCGCCTACAGGACGCCTCACGTCGCCGGTGGATCCAACGTCGGGCATCCTCGCCCCGCTCCACCCGCTCCGGTCGCTCAGCCGACGCCAGCCGCCAAGGCCCCAATCTTGAAGGATCGCCAAGGGAGGCCGGTTGTCTGCTTCAACTGCCGCAAGGAAGGGCACTATTCGCACCAGTGTCCCCACCCCAAGCAGCCCCAAGGCGCGGCACCCAACCAGGCGGTTCGTGCCCACGTCAACCACATCAACGCGGAGGAAGCTCAGGAGGCTCCCGAAGTCGTGCTCGGTACGTTTACTGTGAATTCCGTACCCGCCGTAATATTATTTGACTCTAGAGCAACACACTCCTTCGTCTCGGAAGATTTTGTGAAAATCAACGAATTGGACGTACTCCCTCTATCCGTCCCCATGGTGATTGCCACTCCCGGCAATAGAACCTTAGCACGCTTATACAGCCCCAAGGTTCAGATAGAGATCCAAGGAGTAGTATTCCGGGCCGAGCCAACCCTCATAAAGTGCACTGGACTCGACCTCATCCTAGGGATGGATTGGTTGATGAAGCACCAGGGAGTGATCGACTGTGCCAACAAGTCCTTCACAGTGACCAACCCTGAAGGCGAAGCCGTCACCTTTCGGATGACCAGTCGCAAACCACCCGAAGCGTCCCTCCACTCGCTAGCTCTTGAAGAAGTACCCATAGTCAAGGAGTTCATGGACGTCTTCCCTGAAGACCTACAAGGAATGCCTCCCAAGCGGGACATCGAATTCAGAATCGAACTTGTCCCCGGGATCACTCCAATCTCCAAGCGCCCATACCGGATGGACGCCAATGAATTAGCCGAGGTCAAGAGCAACATCGAAGACCTAGAGCATAAAGGGTACATCCGACCGAGTACCTCACCCTGGGGTGCGCCGGTCATCTTCGCTATGAAGAAGGACAAGACCAAGAGGATGTGCGTGGACTATAGAGCCTTGAACGACGTAACCATCAAGAACAAGTACCCATTGCCTTGGATCGATGACCTGTTCGATCAGCTGAAGGGATCCTCGGTATTTTCCAAGATTGACCTCTGGTCAGGTTATCACCAACTGAGGATTAGAGAAGAGGACATACCCAAGACTGCCTTCACCTCCCGCTATGGACTCTACGAGTATACTGTGATGTCATTCAGACTCACGAATGCCCCGACCTTTTTCATGAACATGATGAACAATGTTTTCATGGAGTTCTTGGATAAGTTCATCGTGGTGTTCATCGACGATATCCTCGTCTACTCCAAGACCAAGGAAGAACATGAAACTCACCTCCGTCTGACCCTCGGAAAGCTAAGGGAGCAGCAATTGTACGCCAAATACAGCAAGTGCGAATTTTGGTCGTCTGAGGTGAAGTTCCTAGGCCATGTCATATCTGTCGGAGGAATAGCAATGGACCCAACCACCGTGGAAGCAGTGACCAACTGGCTACAGCCCACGACCGTGACCGAGATCCAGAGCTTTCTCGGATTAGCCGGATACTACCGCCGGTTCATCGAGAATTTTTCGAAGATCGCGAAACCTATGACCAGACTTCTGCAGAAAGAAGTGAAGTTCGAATGGACCCCAGACTATGAAGAAAGATTCCAGACCCTCAAAAGAAGCTCGTGTCAGCTCCTATTCTGACTCTGCCAGACATCCAGAAAGACTTCCACGTCTAATGTGATGCCTCTCGTCAAGGATTGGGATGCGTCTTAATGCAAGAAGGGAAGGTGATATCCTACGCCTCCCGACAGCTAAGGCCACATGAGCTGAATTACCCAACCCACGACCTGGAGTTAGCAGCCGTGGTTCATGCCTTGAATATATGGAGACACTACCTTGTGGGAAAAAGGTGCGAAGTCTTCACCGACCACAAGAGCCTCAAGTATATATTCACCCAACCAGACCTGAACCTCAGGCAAAGGAGATGGTTGGAACTAATCAAGGATTACGACTTGGGCATCCATTATCATCCAGGCAAAGCAAATGTGGTGGCATACGCCCTTAGTCGAAAAGGGTACTACAATGACATCATGATTCAGGACCAAGCTTCTTTACTTTACAAGGAGATGGAAAGGCTGAATTTAGGGATCACCACCCGAGCGTACCTCGCTGCCTTGGAGTCTCGGCCTGTCTTGATAGACCAAATCCGAGAAAAGCAGAAGGAAGACCCGGACATCTTGGAGATCCAACAGAACATGCGAAAGGGTAAAGCCCCTGGATTCTCCGAGGACGAGCATGGTATCGTCTAGTTCGGAAACCAGATATGCGTACCCGACAAACCTGAGTTGAAGACTCTCATCCTTCAAGAAGCCCACGATACTCTATACTCCATACATCCCGGGAGTACCAAGATGTATCAAGATCTGAAGGAAAAATATTGGTGGGTCAGCATGAAGAGGGAAATAGCTGAGTATGTGGCCAAGTGCGACACATGCCGGCGAGTCAAGGCAGAGCATCAAAGACCTGCTGAACTTCTTCAACCCCTCAAAGTCCCTGAATGGAAGTGGGAAGAGATAGGAATGGACTTCATCACGGGACTGCCCAGAACCCAAGCTGGTCACGATTCCATCTGGGTGATCGTCGACCGACTCACCAAGGTAGCTCACTTCATCCCGGTCAAGACGACCTACACTGTCGCCAAGTTGGCGGAGTTGTATATGACCCGGATCGCGTGCCTTCACGGAGTTCCTAAGAAGATTGTATCTGACCGCGGGAGTCAGTTTACCTCCAAGTTTTGGAAGAACCTTCAAGAGGAACTCGGCACCCGGCTGAACTTTAGCACCGCCTATCATCCACAGACCGACGGTCAAACCAAAAGGGTCAACCAGATATTGGAAGATATGCTTAGAGCTTGCTCTCTAGACTTTGGCGAAATGTGGGACAAGAACTTACCCTATGCAGAGTTCTCCTACAACAACAGCTATGAAGCCAGCCTGCAAATGTTCCCGTTCGAAGCACTCTACGGACGTAAGTGCCGAACGCCGTTGCTCTGGGATCAAACTGGAGAATCACAGCTATTTGGGACAGATATATTAAGAGAAGCTGAAGACAAGGTCAAGATCATAAGGGACCAGTTAAAGATAGCCCAGTTCCGACAGAAGAGCTATGCCGATAACCGTCGAAGAGACCTAACCTTTGAGGAGGGTGATTATGTCTATCTCCGAGTCACTCCCCTCCGCGGCACTCAAAGGTTCAACATGAAGGGCAAGCTAGCACCCCGCTACGTCGGACCTTTTCAGATCCTCCGACGGCAAGGAGAAGTGGCATATCAACTCAAATTGCCTCCATCTTTGGCAGGGGTTCATGATGTGTTCCATGTCTCTCAGCTGAATAAGTGCCTTCGCGTGCCCGCCGAACAAGCCGACCTTCAACAGCTCAACATCCAAGAAGACTTGACCTACATCGAAAAACCCATCAAGATCTTGGAAACCAAAGAAAGGGTAACCAGGAGTCGTGTAGTTCGCTTCTGCAAGGTTCAGTGGGACAACCACCCCGCCGAAGAAGCTACAAGGGAAAAAGAGGACGAACTAAAAGCCCAATACCCCGAGTTATTCGAGAAACGTTCCAATCTCGAGGACGAGATTCTTTGTAAGGGGGATAGGTTTGCAACACCCCAAATTTTCAAAGAAATAAAAATATTATTTAATTCAATTTCCTAGATTTTATTATTTTGAAAATACTTCTAAATACCCTTCTATACCATTTTGAACTACAACATAGAGTAAATGGCCAAACCAGGGGCTGAAACTTTTTATGTATGATCCTAAGACCAAAATATATTTTTGAGAATTTTTATAAATTTTTACCAAGCTTGGAAGTAGCCTTAAAATTTTAATCTATTTCCTGGAATTATTTTTATTCGGAAATGGTTTAAAACAATATTGGGCCTCCCTCCTCCCTTCTCTCCCTCCCGGCCGGCCCAGCCCGTCACCCTCGCCCGCCTCTGGCTAACTTTCCAACCCCGCCTATCGGCGCCGATCGCCTCCACTCACGCGCGCGCCCGACACCATGGCCCTACCCGTCAGTCGCCACCCTCACTCGCTCGCGCTCGCTGGTTAGTGGCCCCCACCTCTCGGATTCGTCTTCCCCGCGAGATCCACCCCCAAATCCCCCCCTCGCCGGCCAACGCCATTACTCGCCTCGGATCCGTTGCTTCCGACCCCCTTCCCTCAAATTGAGCCCGGCGTTAAGATGCCCGATCCCCAGCGACCGTTTCCCCTCTTGAATTCGGCTGAATCACGTCCAGGTTCAGTGAACCCCTTTACAACCGAGCTCGCCGGCGATTAAAAACGCGTTTACTCCCGGCCACCGCCAATCACGCCCCATCTGCCCCCGCCGACGACCCTATTTAAACCCCCTGACCGTCTGCATTGCACCCCTACGCTCACACGCTGCGAGAACAAACCGAGCTCTTGCATTCCGCGTTTTAGCGCACCACCGCCACCCGTCCTCCAGCCGTCACTCGCCGTCGCCGAAGTCCCCCTCTGCCCTCGCCGACCGCACCGCTGCGACCGCATGGACCTCATCGACCCCGGCCACCACTCCGTTGTCGACGAAACCCGCCAGATCGCCGTCGCCACCGAGGACCCGAACGCCTTCACCGCCTCCGCTCGTCGCCAGCCTCGCTCCGTCGACCTTTCTTCACCGCAAGGGTACCCTCGTGACCCCCTTGTCACCCTCTTTCCATTTTAGGCCCTAGATACGACCGCCGTCGCTCGCCGTGGCCGCTGGCCCGCTTGCCGTCGCTGGAGAAGACGACCGGCACGGGTCGAGTACCCGTGCCATGTTGGATCTGATCCCGACCGTGCGATCGCGATCGGACGACGCCCGTGACCCCACGTGCGTGATCTAATCCGCACCGTCGGATCTGGTCAAAGCGTTACGTTTTAATCTCGCGCGTTCATTTCCATTTAAAACCCGCGCTCGATCTCGTGCGTCCACGTGGTACCCTTTCGCGCATTTTAATCGTGGTCGTCCGTTATCACTTAAGCGCCCCGCCTCGCCCTCGCGCATTAGATCTGGATCCAACGGTCTAGATTGGACCGGACCACGCGCACAGTACGCGGGTTCACCGTGGGCCTGGCTCACCGTGGACCCGAGGGGATTTAAATTTAAAATAAATTCCAGAAACTGTTTTAAACTTGTAAAATTCATATCTAGCGCATTTGAACTCTAAAAATTGTCATTTCAATTTCAGAAAATTTATAATTTTATTCTCTACACTTTAGTTCAATAAAAACAGTATGTTACTTTAGACTTTTTCATATTTATTTAAATGAGCATTCAAATACCCTTAGGGTAAAAATGTAAATTTAATTATTTAGATTCCAGTAAAGCTTATATTTATTTATTCTATGTTAATATGGACAAGCCACTAAGTTTTCTATGGACCTTTCATTTTAACTTTATGAGGGAACTTAAAAATGAGAATAGTCACTTTTAAAACCCTTTTGCAAAGGGCAACACTTCAGTTTAAATTCTTTTAAAATTGTTTATAAAATGAACTTCAGAACCTTAACAACTTGATTTATTTTAAATCAAACCAACTTATACCTAGGTGCTTATTATGTGATTTTATATTGTTTGATTGGACGTTGTGTTTATTTTATTTTACTTTATTTATATTGGAAAGACTACGACGCCGTCGAGGAGCCGGAATATTTCGCGGAAGTTCCTCCCTCACCCTTCGCTGAACAAGGCAAGTCACCAAACCAATCTTTTGAGTATATTGAACCCATGTTTTATTAAACTATCGCTAAAACACATAGGTTATACATGCATTAGTCAAATGAAACCCTTACAATATATTTATTTAGGATCCCCCGACCTTGATGTGCAACCCAAGCCATGCTCTCTAGCCTAAACTCCTTGTCACCATATGATAAATGTTATTAGCTAGTGTCCAATGTATTGACACGATTGCTATAGGATTAAAAATGAGTCGTAGCGATTGGTTCTACTATATGATCCCTGTATTCTCATCTTTGGAATTCTGTCGGTGTTGGAGTTGTGGTTGTGAGTGGATGCATGGTGGGTTCCGGGTGCAAGCTAGGGCATTGGTCGGTAGCACCCGGGGCACTATAAGGACCGGTCTGAGGGATCCGTTGCAATACACTTCCGTACTAACCACAAGTCTAATGGGTAAGTCCTAACTAAGGTATGGAGTGTTCCAAACCGAGGCCACCATTTGGAGATGGGTCAAGCAGCACCTGCGGGTGGCTTGTACCAATGTGGTGCAAAAGGGGGTGCGACGTTAGCCGGGATGCGGCCCGGCGCGCCGGCGAAACCTAGAGCGGGTGATTATCGCTTGGAGCATTTCATGCCGAGGTTTTGGCACGAGTTCCCGTTGTATGGGTCATCTCATTTGGGATGAGTGCGTGCCTTGTGGGTACAGTAGTACATCTCTGATCAGAGTCTTAAATCTTTTCGAAAAGCCGAGCCCACGGTCAAGGGCGGGTTGCGTGACATCCCACAGTTAGATTACTTTGAATATGTATGTGCATGATGGTTTGACATGTAAGGACTGTTGTGCGAGGAGGTAAAACATACTCCTCGAGTTAGATGATGTTGTTGATGCTCATGTTTACTTTTCCGCATGATTAAATTTGACTACACTAAATGCAATAACTGAAAATGTACTTTTCCGCAATGTTAGCCACTACCCTTCCTTGTTAATTATCATGCATTATTACATGCATTTGCGGTGGCTTGTTGAGTACTTTTTGTACTCATACCCGTTGGACCCCACAGAGGATGTCTACTATGAAGACGGTCTGGAGTAGCGACCCAGTCAAGCAAAGATCCTGAAGAAGACGTTCGTCATGCTATTTACTTTTATTACTATTTTTATTTCAACACTTATGTAATAATATGGTCTACGTACCATGAATGCTTGTCGTATGTACGTTGTCGCATGATGAACCTCTTGTATTATTGTTTTTCTATGGAAATTCAATAATGTTCCGATTTGATAAATCGGAGCGTCACAGGCACCCTTTGCAAGTCCGAATGCAGCGGAGACTCGTCATAGAAGGATGCGTTCTCAGCCTCCTCCGGGACTTGGACTACTTCGGGAAGGTTGCGAGCACCACCGTCTTGGGGTCCTTCTGGAGCCTGGGTGGAAGCTTGAGAGCGGAGTCGATCAACGGCATCTTGCCTCCACCTAACCACTTCCTCCTGAAGTCACGCTATTTGAGTAGCCACGTCCTCAAGAAGGTCTTCGTCTCCTTCGGAGGGGAGCTCCGGGTCTCAGGAACTGGCGTAATCGGTTTGGAGCACCGTAGGAGCAGCCCAAGGGCCTCTAGGTGCTCGACGTCTGGCAATGCCTTCGGGGGTTGTTGGGACAGCTGAAGGTCCTGCTCCGTTGGTCCGAGGGGACCTTCAGGGAGGATCCGAGGCTAGGCTCCGCTTAGGAGGCATAGCTAATGAAGAAGAGGTTTGAAGATCAAGGGCTTTGATTGGTTTGGGAATCTGAGGAAAGGCCTTCGAACTGCACTAAGAAGCCCCATACCGCATGTTGCGCGAAATCTTGAGACTCTGAAGCTCCCTCCTCAAGTGCCCTTCGAAGTACAGTCAGCAGTAGAGAACTAGCTTTTAGAACTAGGATCCCCACGGACGGTGCTAACTGTTGGTGTAAACGATTACACTAACAGGTTCTCTAAGATTAAGAACTCATAAATAGTAGATTTGTGTTGAGAACTATCTCAAGCCTCCGAATTGGATAATAGCTTAAGTAGTCTGAATTTGTGTATTGAATAGCTGAGTATTTGATGCCTATTACATGGTAAGAAGGAGGGTATTTATAGGCAAAAAGTCTAAGGAAAAGACCTATTTACCCCTCAGTTACAACCGACATAGTGGAAACTATTCGGTACCCCGAACAGGGTTAAAATGGTAAAATCTACCCGGAATAGGAAGATAAGGTAAACATCTTATCAGACTAGCTATTTTCCACCGAAGCTTCATAGCCTGCGGAAGGTACCTTCGAACTGTAAGCCGAAGCACCATTCGGCTTAGAAACTTCACCACCTTCGAGCATAAGCACGGGCTTCGAAGCCGATAAGTTATCTTTGACTGTCAATCTCTAAAGTCCTGAGGGTGAAGTATTTTCCCCCAACAGTAGCCCCTCGAATACGCTTCTCCGATTTTAACCTGTATAGTAGGAAAGCAGTATACGCAAGGAATATTTTCATATTCAGAGACTTAGAGAGATTTGAAAGTGTTACAGCTATTCGAAGGGTATTTGACCCCGAAGTAGCCCTGAGGGTGAAGGATTTCCCCCCAACAGTTTCTTTTTTAACGATCTTGTTTTGATCATAACTTTATTATTGGTGTAATTAATTATTACGCAATTGGTTCAATGAGCCTCAAAAAGCTTAGAACTATACTAAGTGTTTAGATCTAGTTCACGCCTTCGAATAGATAATAATTTTATGGCCGAAATGTGTGTATAACTTTGAATGCTCAATATTCGGGCTATCCTTATAACAATAATGAGAGGGGTATTTATAGGTGTAATTATACATAAGGGTAACATAGTAAAAAACCTCGTATAATGTTGTAAAGTACGTGTTACATTGGAGGGGACACGACCCCAGTTTGGGTCCTTGCCTCTAAAGTGATTTCGAGGCTTCATCGAGGAG
The DNA here is from genome assembly GCA_019279435.1 of Zizania palustris. Classification (NCBI taxonomy): domain Eukaryota; kingdom Viridiplantae; phylum Streptophyta; class Magnoliopsida; order Poales; family Poaceae; genus Zizania; species Zizania palustris. The sequence continues at coordinate 15,330,080 of JAAALK010000287.1, read as the reverse complement.
TAACTCAAAGGCATCAATGCTTCGGTGTTGCAGGCTATACTCGAGTACGACGGGAGTCAATTTCCCCAACATTTATAAAATTTTAATAATTTTAAAAACAAATTTCATCGTAAACCATTATAAATCATCTAGTATTTATAAAAAATGAGTTTTTTGTTTAAATTTAAATTTCAAATTCAAATTTTAATCAAATCTGTTGGTTTGTATAAACTGACTAGGAGCGAAGGTCACTAGCGGTTGCCACTCAGTTTAGTAAACCCACCAGCTCAAAAATCGATAATTTGACGACTATTTAATTGTAACGCCACTATAAGACAATAAAATATGAGACTATTTGTATCAATAACACGTGGGTTAAAAACACTTTTTAGCTTTCATAGATTATCAAATCTCTTTATCAGATAAGCTATTTTTTGAGGTCTTTTTTGAAAACCCACAATTCCGGTGTATTTCTAGTGGGAGAGATTTTTCCGGTGTATTTCCGGTGGGAGAGTTTTGCTAAAATATCTGTTGGCGTGAAAGATTACGCTAACAGATTTCTGAAGATTAGAAACTAACAAACGAAGTGTTTGCGAAGTGAACTGTTCTAAGCCTCCGAAAGGATAATAACTTAGAATAGTTCGAATGTGTGTATTGAATAACTTGTATTCGGTCCCTATTACAGGGTGAAACGGGGGGTATTTATAGGCCCAAACATTAAGGAAAAGACCTATTTACCCCTCTATTACAACCGACATAGTGGAAACTATTCGGTACCCTTAATAGGGCTAAAATGGTAAAAGACTAATCTAATGAGAAAGAAGATAAGTCTTCCATCTTAGCTGACAGAAAAGATCTCAGAAGAGTCCATGTTCGAGGATATACTCCGAACTAAGGTCTATCTTCATACTCCGAGCTTGACTCAAGGCATCTCCGAAGATGCATGTTGGAAACCTTTGAATCCATTATCTGTCTTTGTGTTGTTACTGCTAAAACCTTGAGGATGGAATATTTTCCCCCAACAGTAGCCCCTCGAATACGCTTCTCCGTTAAACCTGTAATTTTAGGAGAGCAGTATACAGAAGAAAAATAACCATGCGTAAGGGTTATTAGATTTTAATTTATCTCCGAAATGTATGGAGATATAAAACTTTGAATCAGTTTTAAGACAATTACTTTCGAACCATCTTAGAACTAACTCAGGAAGCCCAAAAGCCTTTTTAGACTTAGAAGAAATAGCCGTTGGCTTCTTTCTTCTAATGGAAGTTACGCAATGCGTTAATTTCGGAAAAAAGTAATGGGCAAGAATGCGAAACGGCATGGATAAACGGTAAAAAATGTAAAGTCTGGGCTATAAATAGAGGGCCTAGACCTTTCCTGAGTACCTTTCCACCGCTTTCTTGCAAACAAGCCATTCTTTGAGCCCTAGCATCCATTCTTCTTCCAAAGAAACTCATTAGTTTCAATGGCGAAAACCAAAGGTTCTGGAGCACCTTCAGCCTTGGCTCGACAACAGGTTGTTGCTGCAGCAGCAGCTGCGTCATTGGCGACGGCAGCTCCAACACCCGTAGCGACAACCATGGCGGCGGGAGAAGGAAATCCCCAAAATGTTGGCGATCAAGGCCTCTTCCCGGCATCAACAAATACATGGATCAATCCTTCCAACTAGGGCCTTCAACCTGCAAAAGAGAATCACTGGTGGCTGCAGTAGAGGGCAAAATTAGTTTGGGAGTGGTCGTCTTTGAAGCCTTCTTCGAAGCTGGCTTAGGTCTTCTGGCAGTGGATTTCTTGGCTGAGGTATTGGATCTGTTCCATATCACTCTCCCCCAACTTTCTCCGAATGCAGTAGCTCGTTTAGCCATCTTCGAATGGGCATTGCGAGCCGAAGGTTGTGAGGGGAGGGCAGAGATCTTCGCTGCGTTGCACAGAGCTTCGTGCCAGCCAAAGACCTTCGTAGGCCCCGGAGGTGAAAAAATGGTAGTAGCCTTCGGAAGCATTAACTTCAGGCTTCGGGATGAGTATGCTCTTTGATTTCCTGCCAAAGCTATCAACGCTAGATGGTATACAGACTGGATCATGAAATGGTTTTATGCCGAAGTTGGGGCGAGCAACCGTCTAGCTGGACCTCTGCAAGACATCAACTTCCGAAAGGAAGCCCTTGTGCATCCAGACCTGGGTCAGCTCGAAGCTCGCCTTAGCTTGCTTCAAAAGATCAGTCATCGGTTGAGCATGCGAGACTTAGCCGAAGAATTCCTCGGGCTCCAAATCTCTCCCCTGATGGCCAACTGGCCTATCATCTTCGAAGAGGATTCGGAAGGCGGTCTCCGAAAAATTTCCTCAACTTCGAGTCCTGCAGGTAACTTCGAAAACAACATACTCTATGTATATTTATTCGAAGAATTAACTAACTTAACTCATGTTTTAGCTTCTTCAGCCCCTATAACTTCGAAACAAATCATATAGGCATCGGAGAAGATTTTGGGTGCTCCAACTCTGACCGAAAAGGAATGGAGAATCAAGTTGGTCGGGAGTTGGGAAAGATTTAACAGAGTGTGGGGACTACTGGAAATCGTTCCGCCCCCTCTGGTGGATTGGGTGCCTTCAGAGAAAGGACCCAAAAAGAGGAAAGCTGAAGCTGGGACTTCGAGCTCCGCCAAGACTCCGATCAAGAAGGTGGCTCGAAAGCCAAAAAACCCTGCACCTTCGAGCCCAAGGGCTTCAGTCTCCGATTCCCAGGAGGACGAAGGCAGGTTACTTGTGAATCTGATTGACGAAGATGCAGCTCAAGGAACTGCACAAGTTGAAGTACCTGCGAACGTGCCGGAGTCTCAAGAGAACCTTGAACAAACAAGGACTTCGGCAGTTCAAGAGGATTTACCTCAGGACGAAGTTCCTGCGGATGAGAGCGGAGTCGAAGTCACTGTGGCTTCGATTCCAGATGAAGCAACAAGGACTGTTCAGTAAAATGTTCCTGCAGTCGAAGATTTGACGCTTGACTTGGACGAAGATCTCACCTTCGATCCGCCAAGCAGTCCAATGCTTCCCCGCCGCCAGAATGTCGAAGGTAAACTTCGAATAATTTTTCTATCTTTTTTTGTGAAATGATACAATGTATAATACCTTTGTTTTTATAGAGTCCACTTCCATAGAAGAGGTTCGTCCGGAAGATACAATCCCTGGACCTTCGACAACTTCGGAGCCAATCCGAGGAGCCACTCAAATGGGGCCTGGAAAAGGCAAAGGAAAAATGGACTCCCTCCCTGCTGCGAGCTCCGGATCAACTCCGTCTGAGTCAACAGACGAGAGCCAATCTACCGAGGGGGGCCAGTCTCCGGGGGCTCCGAAGACTACAGCTCAACACTCCGGGCCTTCGTCAAACGAAGATGATCAATAAGCTTTAAGCATGCTCCCCCTTCTAGCTCCTTTTTTGGAGCGAAGAACTGGGCTTCGGACTTTGCTCGAGCCTTTGGATCGAGCTAGTCGCGAAGTTGGGGAGACTGACTTGGTGGCCATTTTTAGCGAAGCGGAGAGCTCGGAGCTTAACGCTGCTATGGAACGCGCAGCCTGCCAGGTACGAAGCATCTGTGAAATAACATCAAATTTACATACAAATAATTTCTTACCTTGGTTTTTTCTTTTCGCAGCAAACAGTCTTGGCCCGAGCTGCGAATATATCAAATGAACGAGAAATCGCTCGCCTTCGAGAGGAAAACACAACTCTTCAACGGAATCTCACTATCTGCGAAGGCCGAGTGACTCATATGGACAGCATGGTGTCAACGGAGCGCAGGGCCAGACAAGGCTTGGAGGCTGCGAACAAGGAGCTCGAAGCAGAAAAATAGTGCTTCGAGCAGAAGTTGAAAAGATGCGGGCGGGGCACGCTAATGCGGGGACCGAACTTGTCAGGCTCCGAGAGGAAGCTAGCCAGCTTTTGAATCAAAAGAATTCCTTGACTACAGAGGCTGCTAGACTCTCCGGAGTTCTGGAAGAGCTAACTTCGGCGAAGGATGCGCTAATCGAAGATAAGCTGAAGTCCGAGAAGGTAGCTGTGGAGGTTATGGATCAACTGCTAGGCGTTTTGGAGTACTTCGGTACTACTGGAATGCTTCCTTTAGATGACAACATTTAAAGGAGTAGCGAAGCATATGAAGACAGCAAGCATTCGTTACGGAGAACTCTCCGGACAAGTGGCTGCCGTTGGACTACTTCGTTACTACGAGGATCTAGGCCGATCGATAGCTCCGAGCGCAGGAGAGGGCCCAATTACCTTCGACGACGAACAGCTTCTCACTCCTTCCGAAGGTGTGGCCGCTGCTTGGCAAGCCTTCCAAACTTCATGGAGAGCCGAAGGTCGTTCTGCGATCAAGGCCTGGATTGACGAAGGACAGCGCCAGAAGCAGGCTCGGAACCAAGCTTCGAGCAGTCAGCCTCCTCCGAACCCGCAGGTTTAGATATGTCTTAGGATCTTTGACTATGTAAAGCTTTACGCTTATGTACATTTATGAATGAAAATTTGTTTATCATGTTTTTAGGCTTTGCCTCATATGGAAGATGTCGAAGTGTTAGACATTAACGACGAACTTCGCTCATTATGGGCTACCTTTGATCTTTTAAAAGTTTACAAGCGCCCTCGATTTTAATTCCTCGAGATAGCTCCGGTGCAATTACGCTCGAAGTAAGCAAAGATATACTATCTTATATTAAAGAGGAAGAAAAAGAGGTTAACTTGGAAACTTCGTCTTCTGAAGACGTTATATGGTTCGAAGACGAAGATGAAGCTCGAAGTAAAAAGCCTGAAGAACTTGGAAGCTGGGAAAGGAGCCCCGAACGGCTTCGAACTTGGGCCGAGCTTCAACAAGAACAAAAAGACTTTAGAGCTTCGAAGGGAGGCAAAAGAGTTAAACGTAAAGTTGTTAGAACTCCCGGCACTAGAACTAGTCGTTCCAACCCTAGCTCTAGAAATCGAAGAGGTCTTCGATTCCTTCTTGGTATAGATACCAATTTTTCATGATGTAAACTGTAATCATATTCGTTTGAATAATAAATATCGATTAAAATTGTCTCCCTATTTATTAGCCCCTCTTTGGGCGTAAGCAACTTCGAATTGTATTCAAAGATGGTTAGGCACAAAGAAAAAATTTTGGAGTACAATTTTGGGAGTTCGGAGCCCCTCTGTAATTTAAAAATCTTTAAAAATCTTATAAAATGCCTTCGACTATTTGTAGTCTGAAGAATGGCAACTTAGTACCCTTTGTTTTTGAAAGAAATCACTTGAGATAACTTTCCGGACACTTTAGTGTCTTAGATAATTTGTCACTTTGGACTATCTTAACAGACATTCGAAGCTCATGGCTCAAACTCTGTTTTGTTTTGGCCACCTTCGGCTCTTTTTTGCGAATTCTGTCAAACCACTGGTTCGGAGTTCGCAGTGGTCTCTTTGGACTCTTTTTACGGATGTCTACAAGCCAGTGTCTTGGACTCCGCATAGTTTGGTCACCTTCGACTCTTTTTACGGATACCTACAAGCCAATGGCTTGGGCTCCGCATATTTTGGTCACCTTCGACTCTTTTTACGGATGTCTACCAGCCGATGGCTTGGACTCCGTATGATGTGGTTTCTGGCTCTTTTACGGATGCCTACAAGCCGGTGGCTTGGACTCCGGATTATGTCATCCCCCACGTCGGAAACTTCGAACCAATGATTCAAAGTCCGAAAATATGATTCAGCTTTATGACACTTCCCTCTCGGTCAACCCCGTGGTTCCAGTGCGTCCACTCGGAAGCTGGAGGTTTATGAGGGGAAGGCACTATCTGAACCATATGCTTTATTAATTCAGAAGATGATTACAAGTGATTTACAAGGAGACCTTATGTGAAGTATCGCTTTAGGTGCTCCGCATGCCAAGTATGTGCTAATTCTTCACCTTCCAAATTAGCTAATTTAAAAGAGCCAGGGCGTCCTGAACGCACAATTAAGTATGGACCTTCCCATTTATTTCCTAATTTTCCTAGCGCTATAATGCTTCGCAAAACAAGATGACCCGGTCTAAGCTCATTGATCTTAACCTTCGGGTCAAACCAAGCCTTCGTCTGCTGGTGATATTTTGATAAATTGGCCACAGCTCGAAGTCTTGTTTCTTCTGTTAAATCTAGCGAAGCTTGTCTTTCTTCTTCAATCTCCGGTTCGGTGCTGCGAAGTGATCCTCCTTTGAGCTCTGTTGGAGTCATAGCTTCATCTCCGAATAACAATCTGAATGGAGTAAAACCTGTGGACCTTGTTTGTGTAGTCCGAATGGACCACAAAATCTTCGGAAGTTCTTCGGTCCACAGTCTTTTTGCTAATCCTACTATCCTTCGATTTAGCCCTAACAAAATATTTCCATTGGCTCTTTCTACAGCTCCATTAGACTGAGGATACCTCACTACAGCAAAACATAACTAAATGCCTAGATCTTCGCAGAACTCTCTAAAAGGTTCAGCATCGAATTGTGTTCCATTATCAACTGTGAGTTGTCTAGGCACTCCGAACCGGCAAATGATACTTTTCCAAAAGAATTTATGTACATTGTTCGAGGTGATAGCTGTTAAGGGCTCTGCTTCTACCCACTTTGAAAAATATTCAATAGCTACCACTGCGAACTTTAAATTTCCCTTAGCTACTGGAAAGGGACCATTAAATCCATACCACATATGACCATGGGCCATACCGGAGCAATAACTTGAAGAGCTGTTGGTGGACGATGACTCCGTCGACCCATCCACTGACATCCTTGACAAGTGCGGACCAAGCTCTCCTCATCAGCAGTTATTGTAGGCCAATAAAGCCCCTGGCGAAGTGTTTTTCCTGCCAAAGCTCGAGGGGCCAAATGGCTACCGCAAAGTCCTTCATGGATTTCTCGAAGAATTTCTTGACCTTCGGCTTGAGATATACATCGGAGTAGAGGGGAACAAACTCCGGCCTTGTATAAAATACCGTTGATTATTTGATAATTCCTAGCCCTGAGTTTCAATCTTGAAAATTGTGGCTCTTCGAATGAATTTACTCCTCCTTGCAAAAGTTCCATGATTGAATTTCTCCAATCTGTACTTGGAATGCAAAGAATTTCTGCGGAGGGAATTTGTGGCACCGAAGGTGTACTGAGCTCCTCATAAAAAGCTTCTTCTGGTATGTCCATAGCTCCGGCTGCAGCTTTTGCTAAGATTTCCGCTTGCACATTTTCTGTTCTCGGTATACTCCGAATTGAAATACCCTTGAACTGTGCTTCGATTTTACAGATTTCTTCTAAGTACTTTGCAAGCTGTGGATGCCGAACTTGAAAGCTTTTATCTACGTGCCCTGCTACTATTTGAGAATCTGTCTTTATAAGAATTCTTGTAGCCCCTAGAGCACGTGCTTTTCGGAGTCCCAATAAAATCCCTTCATACTCCGCTATATTGTTGGTAGACTTAAACTTGAGTCTTGCGGAGTAAATTGCTCTTTGCCTTGAAGGCGAAATTAAAACTGCTCCAACGCTTGCTACGGATGCTTGGAAGGCTCCATCAGAAAAAACAGTCCAAATTCCTTCACTTGTTTTCTCCGGAACCAAAGTTACAGGGGGAGTCCATTCTGCTACAAAATCTGCTAAGACTTGTGATTTGATTGCTGTCCTTGCCAGAAAAGATATGCCGAAGGGTGCTAGTTTGACTGCCCACTTTCCAATTCTTCCAGTGGAGTCTTTACTTCGGAGCATATCTCCCAAAGGATACGAAGTTGGTACAATTACATTATGAGCCAAAAAATAATGCCTTAATTTCCTCGAAGCCATTATCAGAGCATAAACGAACTTTTCGAGTTCGGAATACCTTGTCTTCGCTCCTGATAATGCTTCGGACACAAAATAAACAGGATTTTGTACCAGCTTCCCATTGAAATCCACTTCTCTGACAAGGACTGCGCTGACAGCAGAGCCTGTAGCCACAAGATAAAGGAGTAGGGTTTCGTCCGCAGTAGGCACCGTGAGTGTAGCAAGATTACTGAGATACTCTTTAATATCTTCGAAGCTTTTCTGACACTCCGGTGTCCATGAAAAATCTTCGGACCCTTTCAATGCTTTAAATATAGACAAGCTTCTCTCCGCAGACCTTGCCAAAAATTTGCTAAGTGCTGCTAGACGACCTGTCAGCTTTTGCACTTGCTTCAAGTTTTCCGGAGGAGCCATCTTTTGTAGCGCAGTTATTTGAGTAGGGCTAGCTTCAATCCCCCTACTTGAAACTAAATACCCTAACAACTTCCCGGCCTTAGCTCCGAAGATACATTTCTCGGGGTTAAGGCGAATCCCACATGCCCGAAGGCTATTAAATGTTTCTGCTAAGTCTAGGCTATGTTGGTGCTTTAAAGCACTCTTTATTACAATATCATCCATATAGGCCTCCACATTGCGACCTAATTGATGACCTAGAGCCTTAGCAACTAACCTCGAAAAAGTAGCCCCGGCATTTCTTAAGCCAAAAGGCATTCTTACATAACAAAAGACTCCCGAGGGAGTTACGAAGCTTGTCTTGATCTCATCTTCGCGTTTCAACCATATTTGATGATAACCAGAATACGCATCAAGGAAGCTTAATAACTCCGAACCTGCAGTGGAGTCGACCAGTTGATCAATTCGGGGCATGGGGTAGGGGTCACGAGGGCATGCTTTATTCAAGGATGTGAAATCAATGCACATGCGCCACTTTCTGGAGGATTTCTTCTTGACGAAGACTGGGTTGGCTAACCATTCTTTGTGAGCCACTTCTTTGATAATCCCAGCCTTCAATAATTTTTCAACTTTGTCTTTTGCAAGAACAGCTCTTTCTGCAGACATTTTTGGAGTCCTTGCCGAACAGGCCGGGCCTTCGGGTTTACAAGTAAACTATGTTCAATGATATCCCGACTGACTCCGGTGATGTCTTCGTCAGACCAAGCAAAGACATCTAAATTCTCTTCCACTACTTTTTCCAAGGAGGTAGCAACTTCTGGTGGTAAGTCTTTACCAAATTGAAATGCATATTCTTTACCATCTTTAACAATAATCTTCGTTGCAATTTCTCCTTCAGGACTTGGTCTTGGGAAGGATTTCTTCGAAGATTCGGAAGGAGCTAAAAAATTTTCTTGATTAACTTGTACATTATTCACTTGTCTTGGATCAAGAGGGGGTCGTGGCCATATTCCGTTCTTCGGGCGGTAGCTTGATCTCCGAAGACAGTAAGCACTCCTGCTTGCGTGGGCATCTTCATGCACAAGTAATTGTGGTGTGCCACAGCTCCGAACTGATTTAACATGCCTCTTCCAAAGAAGACGTTGTAGGCATATGGAGCATCTACGACGTCGAAGATTACTTCCTCTGTCCTGGCTAACAATCCTTCTCCGAAGGTAACTTCCAGGCCTATTTGGCCGAGTGCATCAAGCGGAGGTCCTGCGAAGCCTTGCAAAGGACGAGCCGCTGGAAGAAGGTGCTTTCTGGAGATGCACAACTGATCGAAGGCTTGAACAAAAATAATGTCTGCCGAACTGCCTCCGTCAATTAACACTCTTCGAACCTCAGTTCCTGCAATGTCAACAGTAATGACAAGTGGGTCTGCATGTGGAAATTTAATGCCAGCTGCATCCTCTGCAGAAAAAGATATTGGTACATGGGACCATTCAGGCATAGCAGCTGCAGATGACGAAGTTCCAATGTGGCCCACTTCTCTGACATACTCTCTTCTCTGCCTTTTTGACATGCTTCCGAGGGTACCTCCTCCGGAGATGGGGAGGACTACTCTTTTTCCTCGGTCTTGCCCTTCTTCTTGCTTCGGAGGTGGCATAACATTGACCACCGGAGGGCGTCTTGCAGCTTCGAAGTTTTCTATCCGCGCCACAGCCTGGACAGGCTCTGGGCGCACTTCAGCTGGAACTCGGTCAGTAGTACCTCGACCCGAAGTTCTTTCTAGATATTCTCCTCTCAGAGTAAGTATAGCCTTGCAAGTATCAGTTGCGTGGCTTCGGTTTTCACCATGAATACAGCAGAAAAGGGTCTGGCCTTTGCCAGCCGGTTTCCCTGGCGGCCTCCAGCCGCTGACCTTGTTTCCCGAAGGTTGTGGAGCTCTTTGGGCGAACTTTTGCGGGGGTGCAATGTTCAGGACTTCTGAACGAGGATGCTTTTGCCCCCTTCTCCTATCATGCTGAACTTCGAAGACAGGTTCCTGCGGCTGTGCCGAAGTTTTTACTTCCAATTTTACTTCCTGCAATATGGACGGAGTAGCTGCAGTTCTTCGAAGCCAACCTTCTTCCGACCTCACATATTCTTCAAAGTATGACATTAACTGAGAAACAGAAGATATGCTTTTCCGGTGAAGTTTATCAAGGAGGCCTGGATGAATGACTCCCTCTCGAGCTGCGTCGACTACTGAAGACATAGTCAACCCTCGGATCTGCGACTTCGTATGAGCGAAGCGCTTGAAGTATTGCCTCAATGTCTCTCCAGGGAGCTGCTTCACCTGGAAAAGACTTCCCGTTGACATTGGGGGCACGAAGGTGCCTTGGAAATTGCTTACAAACTTCTTCTTCAGCTGCCCCCATGAATTAATTGATCCTGGCTTCAAAGACCAGAACCACCTTAATGCCACTCCTTGAAGGGCTAAGGGGAAGCATTTTGCCATGGTATCTCGAACTCCTCCACTAGCTTCAATCGCTAGAGCATAAGAACGGACAAATTCTCCAGGGTCCTCATCTCCGGCATACTTGCAAAGCTTCGAAGTCTTAAACTTCGAATCGAAGCGAACTTTTTGTAGTTCAGGATGCAACGGAGATTCGGTATCAAAGAAGGCGTTCTCCGGGGCTTCAGGATAGATAGGTTCGTCTTCAGGCACTTCAGGAATAACTGTGATGGCTTGAGAGCGAAGCCTATTTGCAGCTTCTTGTCGCCATCTCGCTACTTCAGCTTGGAGACTGGCCATTTGAGCGGCCATATCACCAAGATTGTCTTCATCTCCTCCGGAAGGACCTTCCGGGTCTTGAAAACTGTAAGGATCAGTCCGGAGTGGAACTTGAGGTGGAAGAGGAACTCCGGGCGGTCGAAGTATAGATGGAGTTGGCGGAGGAACTCCGTATGCTCGAGGAATGGGAACTCCTTCCGGAGTTTGAGGTGGAGGAAACGTCGAAGATCCTCCGACCTCAACAGTGTCGGGAGGTGCTTCTCCGGAGGTCCGAGGGGACCTCCGAACAGGGTTACGAGTTGCGCTCCGCTTAGGAGGCATGATGTAAGAAGTTGGTAGAGAACGAAGTTTCTTGGACTAAGTTCCCCACGGACGGCGCCAACTGTTGGCGTAAAAGATTACGCTAACAGGTTTCTGAAGATTAGAAACTAACAAACGAAGTGTTTGCGAAGTGAACTGTTCTAAGCCTCCGAAAGGATAATAACTTAGAATAGTTCGAATGTGTGTATTGAATAACTTGTATTCGGTCCCTATTACAGGGTGAAACGGGCGGTATTTATAGGCCCAAACATTAAGGAAAAGACCTATTTACCCCTCTATTACAACCGACATAGTGGAAACTATTCGGTACCCTTAATAGGGCTAAAATGGTAAAAGACTAATCTAATGAGAAAGAAGATAAGTCTTCCATCTTAGCTGACAGAAAAGATCTCAGAAGAGTCCATGTTCGAGGATATACTCCGAACTAAGGTCTATCTTCATACTCCGAGCTTGACTCAAGGCATCTCCGAAGATGCATGTTGGAAACCTTTGAATCCATTATTTGTCTTTGTGTTGTTACTGCAATAACCCTGAGGATGGAATATTTTCCTCCAACAATATCACTTCAAAAAAAACTTTGCCGATTTGACATCCAGACCTATTATTATTAACTCAGGCGGTCCTATATTTCAGTCTCAAAAGTGACATTATAATTAAAATACATATCTTATAAGTGGTAAACTGATAAATTTTTCTTCTGGTGGATGGGGCTGGAATCTTAAACAAGCTTACAAGGGGAAATATCATGTGCAATCGCTCATTTGGTGCAATCATTCAATCAAGCGATCTGGTACATCTAATCTAGATCCAACGATTACATATGAAAGGGGTTAAAAGTAAAAAAAATACTAAGTTTCATGTGGATGCACCAGATCAGTTGATTGCAATAATATAAGTGATTTGACGATTTCCCGGCTTACAAGCTCCTGTTGTTTATTTGGAGCCACCGCTGCCGCTGATTCAGAGGTCCGGCTCCGATTTGAAGCCCCGCCACCCCCGACGTTTCAGTCCTTCCTCCTCCACCGCAGCCCTCAGCTACACGCCTACACCTGCACGGCTGCCGCCAACGAGCCACAGGGCCACCGATTTAGAGGTCTGGCACCGATTCGAAGCCCCCCGATCTACTCGTCGTTCTCCGCCGACGCCGAGTCAGAGCGCTTGCCGCCGAAGTCATTGTGTTTTCAAATTTTGTCTGAAATCGATAGCATTGTTCCTTCTTGGTTATTAGCATCGATGTGCACATTACATTACCGCCTTTAGTCAAAGTTAACATTGCCAGAGTTTTCATCACTCCTGTCACATCAACTTCTTCGTTTCGAAGGATATGTTTGCTTTTCTTTTTAGAAAAGACTACCCAGAAACTGCTTGTAGTCCACTAGAAAGTACGAAATGCATTGTTCTTTATCGGGGACACCGACTTTATAGGAAAAGAACAAGACAACTGCTAAATAGTAACCCCACCTAGCACAATTTTCACTCAATTTACAAGCAACTCTGGCGATGCTAAAGACAAAAAATTATTTAAGACTCACAGCCATTACCCCTACTAAAGACACAGATTGATAGATGCAACTGCTTTGGTTAAACTAACACAAAAGACTTCAAGCTACCAAAAACACAGCACACTAGCAAATCACTTGTTTGTTGCAAAATGATCAATAGGAGACACCAGATGATTTTTCTTCAAGGATGAAGAGCTTCCATATTGACCAGGTTGTGTAAGCGAGCAGGGAGCAATACGAGGCACCTTGTCGATTCTCTTTTAACTCCACTGAGAAGGATATGTTTGCTATGCAATCCTAAACAAATTCTTGTCTTGTTCATTGCAATGATCGGTTTTTCCAATACTCACATTTTAGATTCTTGTTATTTGGGTTGTGTCATTCTCAGTGGAGACGGGGAGGGTATATATCCAGGCAGGGAATATGATTGAACAGCAAGTAACTTCTATTCACTCGCATCAAAATTTTAGTATCACATCTTTCTTTTATTGCCTGCCTATCTCATGAGATATTATAAGGGTGAGAGACAAAGTAAAGCAAATTATAATGCAATGTGGTAAAAATATGAATTATTAATACAGTGTTTTCATATCATAAATGCCAACAAGGCAACAAGTAGTACCAGTCACACTAATTATCTCCTAATTATCTTTCGTACTCCATAGAACAAGTCATCATTTCAGTCATAGTGGTATCCGACGCAGTAATTATCTTTCCTACTCCATAGAATCATGTCATCATTTTAGTCATTCCTTAAATCTCAACGGTGACGGCTAGAGTTAGAATATTAAACATCTAGCTTCTCAAAAAAACAGCGTTTTGCAGTGCTTCAGCTCCAACTTTTTTATCTTGTGAAGCTGAAGTTAAATCAAACACTTTTACTAAGGAGTGGATCCTGCTGAAAGCGCTCTAGAAAAATAAACTGGAGTGGTGGAATAGAGTTTAGCCAACTTTAAGTGTTGCACTCCAGTTTAAGTGTGGATTTTAGATCCAGAGCTGTACCAAACACGCCGAAATCATCTTCTCGTGGAATCTCAGCTGTAGCTATTTTTTTTACATAATCTGCAGGCTACAGATTATCCATGCCATTCTGTACTCGCTGCACAACGGACAGTCTAAAAATAGAGGTTAGTTACCTTCCAGCTCTACGAGGAGTTTTATATTATAGAAATATAGTTTGTAGAGTAGCATTGTTCCCGCTCTCTCAAATTATAATTATATTATAGTAGGGTTGTTCTGCTATGGAGTTAATCGCTCTACGAAATGAAATAATAAAGCAAAGTGTGGAGCTCACCTAATCAGAGCCTTCGTTGTGACTAAGCAAACCAAACTGCATACAAACCAGCCAACCAGGAGACGGCATAGCCAAAACAATGTATGCTCATCAGTGCCGCTCAGACTTCATCATATCAGTTGTACCCATTGGATTATACTGAATTTTCACAAAAAGATATGATCATGGTCATCTAGCAACATGCCTAAGACCAGATCCTGATCGACGGCAGACAGACACAAGTATGCAGAGAGCAAAACAAACAACTCAACCTAGCATGGCCAACTAGTACACCAGACAACACCAATATCTCACTAGATGAGCAGAGATCACACTTGAGGAGGGGACAGAACCATGGTTCTCAGAAGCCCTTCCCGTGGTGATACCTGCACTTTCTACGGGCCAGCAATGGCCGGGAGAGCACCGGAAGCCCCCACTGCGACGAGAAGATGATCTTCGGGCAGATGTCGCCGTCCATTGTCGAGCCGACACGGCGGATCTTGGAGGATAACTCAGCCACCTTCCTTGGCAGGAGGACAGAAGTGATCCTGCTCCACTTGAACTTCTTGACATGGAAGAAACAGGGGGAAGCCGCCTTACCGTTGAGAGTTGGCAGCCACCGCCACCGGGGTCGGGCACCATCATCCCGGCATTCCAGCCTCTGGTAGTGGAAGAAGCCGGCCGTCCGGCTGCCAATGCCGGTGTCCTGCAAGGCCATAATTGTAGCTCAAGGGGAAAGCTGCAAGGCAAAGATAATAAGGCACGGCAAGATGGATGCAGATCATGGAAGACAAGAACAGTATATTGCACATGGAATGATCTCAATGTGGTACAATGCCTGATAGATTAGCGACACTGAAACATGAAGAAAAGGACAAAGCTTGCTCCAATGTTTGATTCCTTATACCACATGGGACTACGTGTCCTTTCACATCCATGTCCCTTCCCCATCCACAATTGCTCCCATTTCATCTGTCGAAGTACATCCCATTGAGTAATTTCTGGAAAACTTTCATGGATGCCTGACAGCATCAGCATGGCATGCATGATTTCAACTGGACATGAGAAGGGTCATGTACCAGGGTGTAGTTTTGTTTCTTACCCCTCCCTTCAAAAACAATCATTCCTAAGTTAGTTTAGCAAAGGTTAAGGTTGAGGAGAAAATGCTATGGTGTCCCTCATTAAATGAGGAATGGTTGAGGTGAGAGGGTGTTTAGGGGTAAGATTGATGAGATAAGTAGTACTCTAGAAGTACATATATTTTCATACGAATTTCTAATATCAATAATGCTTATATGTTGGAATAGAGGGAGTAGTTTCTTAATTTGTTGATTGTCGCTCTGTCAGGTTGCTACTCAATAAGTTTTGTAATATTACTGTTTTTATTGATTCTGCACTTCAATACAGTAATATTACTGTTTTTATTGATTCTGCACTTCAATACAGTAATATTACTGTTTTTATTGATTCTGCACTTCAATACAGTAATTAGTACTTGTAATATTTTCTTTCTTTATATCTACCATGAATTGCAAGATTACTGGCAGTAATTTTTGCATCATTGAATGTAGATGACCGGCATCACGACCAAGGAGTTCGCGGAGCTGAGCGTAGATCGCCGCAACTATCTGACCTAGGCATTAGACATTTGGATTGTACTTGGAGCCAAGAAGCTCCGCGCTCCTACTGGTCTTGGGGACAAGGATGCACTTGCCCCCATGCTAGAGAAAAATGATTAGGTACTTCATTTTCTTCGGCACCATCTCTAACCCACTCTGAAGGATGAGTACATGGCAATGACCAATGCAAATACACTCTGGGACGCCCTGAAGGACCGTTTTGAGCGCCTCAAGTACATCATCAAGCCTCTCGTAGAGCAAGAATGGCTCCGACTCTGATTTTGTGACTTCAAGTATCTTAGAGAGTTTAACTCCACGCTGCACAAGATATGCACACTTCTGAGCCTCTGTGGAAAGGAGATCTCGTATGAGGAGAAAATTGAAAAGACTCTTTCTACCTTCCACCCGAATGCGGCTGAATCCACCCGCAACCACCGTCAATCAAAATACACGAAGTATTCTGAACTGATTGATGTACTGTAGCTCAATGAAGTTCAGGACGAAGTCCTAAAGAAAAACTTCGTTTCGCAGCCACAAGGGAAGAGTAGTGACCGTGTAGTCAATGCTAGTTCCAACAAGGAGCGGAAGCTTTGTCATAAGAAACGAGGCATGGGTGGTAAGAAGATCGCATTTAAGAACAAGCTTAGTGATGATAAAGGCAACACAACCAAGAGGATCATCAAGCCTTATGGAGAGCAGGACCAGACGTGCTTCAAATGCGACGCTTGGGACCATTGGTCCCGAATTTGCAAGGCTCCCAAGCACATCATGGAAGAATACCAAGAAAATAAGAAGGGCAAGTAGCCAAAACCTCATCTCACCACTGCAATGAGTGAGGATGTCACCATGGTTGAGAATGCATCACCTCCCATGCCTAGTGAAGCTCTCCTCAATTTCTCGGTAGATGAAGTTCCTATGATGGAGATTGAGCCTACAAAAGCAGCCATAGTTGAAGATGCAGAACTGAAAGCCATAGAAGCAGAAGTGGCCGGCTTCTTCGCAAACTCTATCTAGAATTAGCATCTTTTAGTCATCATTGCTAGATATTAAAGTTAGAATTTTGATTTGTAAGCTCTAGAAGAGCAGACTCTTGTTAGCCCATTATTTCAGTATTTATTTAAAGTAGTTTATTTACCATTGTTGCTTTTCCTCCTCGCACATATGGGTATTTACTGCTTTATTATAGAATCGTTCGTGTGGTGCCCAAGATGGAGGAAGTGTGTATCGTGGATAGCGGAACCACTAACACTATCTTAAGAGAGAAACAATACTTCCATGCCATTAGAAGGAATGCTGGAAAGGTTATGACTATCACTGGCAGCAATAATTGCATAGTAGGCTCCGAAAAGGCTATAGTCATGCTACTAGTGGGAACAATTTTGCACATTGAAGAAACACTATTGTACCTCGAATCTACTAGAAATCTCTTAAGCTTCAAAGACATTCGCGCTAACAGTTTCTTTGTAGAAACTAGTGAAGAAGATGGTAGAGAGCCTCTACTCATCACTAAGCGTGACAGTGAAGTAAGAACACTGGAAAAACTTCCCTCCATGAGCAGCGGGCTATACTACACTAGCATTAGAACACCCACAGTGTTTACCACTTTGAAGACTGTTTTTCGCAGTGCAGAATTGTTCTCTCTTTGGCATGATAGATTAGGTCACCCTGGTCTTTGAATGACGAGAAACATAATTACTAACACACAAGTTCATAGCATAAATGTGAAAAATTTACCGAATCATGAAGATTTTGTGTGTCCTACATGAACCACTAGGAAATTAATAATAAGACCGTCTACCTTGAAGGTAGAATGAAATCCCTCCATTCCAGGACCGAATCTAGGGGGATATTTGCGGTCCTATTCAACCATTGTCTGGCCCTTTTAGGTACTTCATCATATTAATAGACGCATCCTCGAAGTGGTCGCATGTATGTCTATTATCCACTAGAAATCATGCTTTCGCAAAGTTGATCTCGCAGATCATACAAATCAGGACCACATTTCCTGATCATCGAGTGAAGTATATTAGAATGGACAATGCTGGTGAATTTACTTATAAGGAATTCGATGATTATTGCACTAGCATCAGAGTTGAACACTCAGTACTGCACATCCACACCCAAAACGGACTAGCCGAAGCGCTGATTAAAAGAATAAAATTTATTGCTAGACCTTTGCTCTAACATAGTAATTTATCTGGTACATGTTGGGGACATACAGTTCTTCATGCAGCAGCTCTCATCAATTTTAGACCATTTGCATACAACATTCATTCGCCTATGCAACTTGCACAAGGAGTGACCCCGAAGATTGCTCACTTACATAAATTTGGGTGCATGGTTTATGTTCCAATCCCGCCGCCACAACGAACCACCATGGGATCATTGTGAAATACTAGGATTTATGTCGGTTATGAGACAACATCCATAATACAATATTTATAACCCACGACAAGAAATTTGTATACAGACGGTTTCGTTGACTGCATTTTTGATGAAAATAATTTTTCGACATTAGGGGGGAGGAAATGAACCCTTGCATGAAAAATGTCGGGAAATCATATGGTAGGTTGAAGAGATTGAAGCACACGACCCTTGCACTAATGAAGCAAATGGCGAAGTACAGAAAATCATCGATTTACAGAAATTAGCAAATGATATGCCTAACCATTTTTGTGATCTGAAGAGTGTTACTAAGTCGCATGTGCCTGCACGCAATGCACTGGAGATGGTCAAAGTACCACATGAAGGTACACCCAATCTTGTCCTAGGAGCTCCTAAAAATAACAAAAGGACAAGGACTCCGGCTCCTCACTCCACTAATAATCAGAGACATCTGATTAAAAATGGAGATGAGGGCTTACCACAACCAATCATAAAATTGCCCCAACGAAAGAAAAAAGGGGAGCCAGACGAGACCTAGCAATGGTATGGAACCTCAAGAAGTAGGCATATCGGGCCTGAATGTCCCCTGCAGGGAGAAACCAGTGAGAATGCTGCGCTGAAATTGACATTGGTAAACTAAAGGAACTTGCTCCTGAATTGCAAGTAAGTGAAGCGCCTGAATGCACAACCCATGATGAAATAGCAATAAACTATGCAGAATCCGGAGAATCCTGGAATAGGGCGACTACAGTCGTGGATGCATACTTCGCAAACACAATTGCCACAATTTTAGATCATGACCCTGATCCTGCATCACTCATTGAATGTAGAAAAAGGTCAGATTGGAAAGACTGACATAAGGTAATAAGAGTTGAACTGTTATCCTTGAATAAAAGAGGAGTTTTTGGGCTAGTATGCCACACATCCCCACATCCAACCAATAGGATACAAGTGGGTCTTTGTTTGTAAGAGGAATGAAATAAATGAAATTGTGAGGTACAAATCCCGATTGGTTGCACAAGGTTTCACTCAACGGCCAAGAGTAGATTATGAAGAAACCTATTCCCCGGTCATGGGAGGAATTACCTTTACATTTTTGATCTCAATGGCAGTCAACTTGAAGTTGAAAATGAAATTGATGGATGTTGGGACCGCATATCTATATGGAAATTTAGATTCTGAAATATATATGAAGGTACCTAAAGGAATACCACTACCAAAGCAAGTTGGAGGGAACAAACAAATTTATAGTGTACAACTGAAGAAGTCGCTATATGGTCTAAATCAATCAGGAAGAATGTGGAATAATCGTTTGAGTAAATTTCTTAGAAAGAGAAGCTACACGAATAGTGAAGATTTCCCATGCGTGTTTATACGGAGGTCCTAGAATGGATTCTGTATAATATCCGTGTATGTAGATGATCTGAACATCATCGATACTGAAGAAGAAATCGAGGAAGCAAGCTCATATTTGAAATCTGAGTTCAAAATGAAAGACTTAGGAAAAACCAAAATTTGTCTTGGCCTACAACTAGAGCATACAACTGATGGAATTTTATTACATCAGTCCACGTACAATCAGAAAGTGTTAGAACAGTTTGGTTTTGACAAATCATTTCCTTCTAAAACCCCTATGGTCGGTAGGTCATTGCAAGTAGACCAAGATCCATACAGGCCTAGAGAAGAGGGGGAGGAAGTATTGGGACCATAATTCCCATACTTAAGTATTGTAGGTGTGCTAATGTACTTGGCTAACTGCACTAGGCTAGACATTGCGTTCGCGGTAAACCTACTAGCACGATATAGCGCAGAACCTACCAAACAACATTGGAAAGGCATTAAGGACATTCCGCGCTACTTGCAAGGAAGCAAGGATCTAGACCTATTCTACAGAAAGAACCAGGACCTAAGTCTGATCGGATTTGTAGATGTTGGGTACCAGTTAGATCCGCATAATGGTAAATCATAGATTGGCTATGTTTTCCTATGTGGTGGAACTACAATATCCTAGAAATCATCAAAGCAAAGCCTTGTATCAATTTCGACGAACCACTCAGAGATAATAGCCTTGTATGAAGCCTCATGGGAATGTGCTTGGCTCAGAAGAATGGTTCATCACATCCAATAGTCACGTGGTCTGAACCATGTTAACACTCCCACCATTATCTATGAAGATAATGCAGCTGGCGTTGCATAGGTACAATCAGGATATGTGAAGAGCAATTTGACGAAGCATATAACCCCAAGTTCTTCTATGCTCATGAATTGCATAAAATGAATGAAATCAAGGTAATGCACACTAAGTCTTGTGAGAATCTCGTAGATTTATTCACTAAGTCCCTCCCAACATCTAATTTTGAAAGATGTGTTCATGGAATTGGGATAGCAAGACTTAGAGACTTGTGCATTTCAAGGGGAGAAACTTCACATGATACTGAAAAGAAGAATTAAATATTAGTTAAGAAGACTAAGTACCCAAATTGGTCTTGAAGATCATATGAAATATTTGGGTGGATTGTACTCTTTTTCCCTTGAATGAGTTTTCCTAAAGTTTCTCATATTAAGGTTTTTAATGAGGCAATTCGTGCAACCAAGACGCGCGCTATGTTCTCTTTCTTCCAATTTTTCCCACTAGGTTTTTGGGGAGTTTTAATAAGGCATATGCATGTCGCGTAAGAATGCCCAAGGGGAAGTGTTAAGATAATGATCCTATCATGATCCCTTGAAAATCGGATAGATGGTTGGGCATGCTTATCTTTAGGAGTTTTTGCTCTATAAATAGAGGAGTCATCTCCTCAGTTGTACACACTTGAATGAGCAATAAAGAAGATCAGCTTTTCCCCTACACACTGTGTCTTGCCCATTGTCAAAGACGCTCTAGATTACGCATGTAGCAAAGCTGATTACTTAACAGGAATAACACAAAATCTTTTCAATGAGCAATAAAAGAAGTGCTACCATTGTCAGAAAATATGAGACAATACATGAGAAGATCATGTAAAATTCATAATCTCGGAGAGAAGGGGACACAACATAGAACGAATCAACTGTTAGACTAATAAACTCACGCGATCTTAGACTAATAAACTCAAACGATCACAGTGTGGACACAACTTCACTTACACGCAGGAAGAAGAAAACAAGAAACTTGCGACACAACGCACACTCAACGTGCCTTTTCTTTTGATTTTTTCTTCTTATTCACTACTGAAACATGTGTACAAATAAATAGACAGTACATAGCAAAGAAACTAATCAGCCATATTCTAAAGCCACTAATGCATGCATGCCAAAATACTAGTTCCACTACTAACTAACTCATGCATGGTGCCACTAATCTTCTAGCTTTTGCACAAAAACCAATTTACTCTTTCAGAGCACATCTCAGGCTGTATGCATCCTTCTCTTAATGGCCGCCGAGCAAGTGCTGATCTCTTGCCCAGTACTCCCTACTTCTGCTGATCTGCCCACGCCACGACGCCATGAATATATTTAGCTGGAGACTAAAAATGCCATGCAAAAAACCAAGTAAATACGAAATAACGACTAAAATACAAGATTAATTCATAACAATCACTCCCTTAATCTCGTTAGCTTTATTTGTGCATCTTCCTAACCCTCAACGCAATGTTGGCTCAACATTTGCATCTACAATAAGAAGCATCCTCCTCCTTCTTTGGCTTGGTACACTCCCTTGAGAAGTGCCTATACTCTTGACAATTATAACACCATACTTTTGTCTTGTCAAATGTACGATTTCTACAGCTTTGGCCACCATTGCCATTGCAGCCGCTAAGTTCACCATCTTTTTTCTTTGCCAACTGTTCCCCTGCATTCAGAGCATGTTAGCAACAATTGTCCATCATCACGTTCACAATGTCGACCCTTCAATGATTCCTCACATGCCCTCAAACGTTCGATTGCCTCGATTACAGATATTTTTGACACATCGTCCCATTGCTCAATGGTGCTGACGATGCGAAGGAACTTGTCAGGGACAAAGCTGAATAGCTTCTCCATGACCACGTTGTCCTTCAACTTGGCATCGAGGGAGCACATTTCACCCACCAACGTTGTAAGCTTCTGTGAGAATTCTAAGATGGTCTTAGAATCCTCTCTATATATATGCGATTGAATTGCCTCTTCAATGCTTATAGACACGCCTTCTTGACTCGATCCTCCCTGATGTTCATATCCTTTATAGCCTCCCAAGCTTCCATAGTTGTGTCCTTGTCCGTGATGGACAACATCACGACGTCAGGCACAACTTGAGATATGGTGGTGAAAACTTCATTGTCCTCTTCTCCAGCAGAAGCTTCACTCATGATCGTCGCCTACATGCTGAGATGACGTAGGATAATCTTCATTTGTACGGCCCACACACCATAGTTGGTGTCATTCAGCATTGGGTAATGCATTGCGACCACTCTTGCCGTCAATCGTGCTACTGCCATTGTAGCACCTTGATCACCGACGTTACTCATGCCACTCCTTTGCGTACCTTACAACGACTTGTCATGAGCCATCACACCTTGAAGCTCTGATACCACTTGTTAGACTATTAAACTCACGTGATCATAGTGTGGACATAACTTCACTTACACGTGAACTACCAGGAAGAATAACACAAGAAACTTGCGGCACAACGCGCACTCAATGTGGCTTTTCTCTTGATTTTTTCTTCTTATTCACTGCTGAAACATGCGTACAAATAAATAGACAGCACATAGCAAAGCAACTAATAAGCCCTATTCTAAAGCCACTAATGCATGTATGCCAAAATACTAGGTCCACTACTAATTAACCCATGCATGCTGCCACTAATCTCTAGATTTTGCACAGTGTTCTAAAAGGTGCTAGGCGGGTGTTGCCTGGCCGCCTAGCACCTAGGGGCGCCTGGTGTGCCTGGGTCAGCAGACTCTGAACATACAAGACAACACTATATTTTCTACTAGACTGCAAAGTGCGTGTGCAAACCGCGAGAAGATGAGTGGAGACTAGAGCGGAGGGCGAGCGGCCATGGCGCACGAGGCCGAACCACACCGGAGAATGAAGACAAGAACACGACTGAAGCGGGGTGTGCGAGAGCGGACCGCCAAACCAGGGCGCGCGTGAGGCCAGAGCATGGCGCACGAGGCTAGAACGCCGAAGCGTGGCAAACAGCGACGACGCACAACAACGCGAGTGCCAGGAGCCCAGGAGTAGCGGCGGCCACACGTGAGTGCTAGAAAGCTAAAAAACCCTAAACAAAGTCGATGTTTTTGCCTTTTACCCCCCGAAGACCGATTTATTACTATAGTCACTATCACCGTCTAGGGCACCTAGGCGCTGCCCAGGGTGCCTAGGCACCGCGGTCAACTGCCTAGACACGGTTGACCCGCCTAGGTGACTTGGCCGCCTAGCCAGCCACCCAGGTGCTCCGCGCGATGCTAGGGTGGCACCCAACACCTAATCCCGTCTAGGCGAGCACCTAGAGCTGCCTTTTAGAACACTTTTTTCACAAAAAACAATTGACTCTTTAACAGCACATCTCACGCTGCATGCATCCTTCTCCTAATGGATGTCGATCACCTGCTCAGCACTCCCTCCCTGCTTCTGCTGATCTTCCCGCACCACGACGCAATGAATACATTTAGCTAGAAAGCTAAAAAACCCTAAACACAGCCAGGGACGTTCCTGAGCCATGGCGAGAGGGGCGACCGCCTAGGGCCCAAGAAAATTAGGGGCTCTTAATTTATAAATACATGTGTATATAACTTAGTATTTTTATACTCATACTAGTCCATGCCATGGCC
The DNA here is from genome assembly GCA_019279435.1 of Zizania palustris. NCBI lineage: Eukaryota > Viridiplantae > Streptophyta > Magnoliopsida > Poales > Poaceae > Zizania > Zizania palustris. The sequence continues at coordinate 15,306,271 of JAAALK010000287.1, read as the reverse complement.
CACAAGTCATAAGCCCACAGCCAGTATGCAGCAACAAACAATCAACAAAAATGGAAAATAGCTCACAACCCATTTGCCCAATTCCTAGAATGCAACACGCAACAACTAGCAATTTTGCTCAACCCAATGTAGCACACAACATGCTAGTAGCAATACAAGTAGCCATCCATCCACGCCCATGATATTATCCAAATGCACAGTCGCTAGCTCGCTCGACAACCCCTAAATCTCTAAATCTAAGCTCACGTCTGTTGGCATCCACCATGGCAACAAGCAACGGCCGAGTGAGGCCCTCGTTGCCTCGGTTACTCTACCGGAGCGACGGAGTACAAAGTGTCGTTGAGTGCTGATTGGTCCCTAAAAATCCACACCTAAATCCTAATCTCCTGATTCCTATCAAAAATTCAAAGCATATATATACACATATGGACTATGGTGTGTTCTTGAATCTTGATCCCTACAGTGCCTCCTTTCACTAGAAATCACTTTCGGTAACCACTTTATGCATAGAAAAAGATATGTTGGATCAGATTAATATAAATACTATTATTGATGATTTTGTATCTAGAAATATAAGAAGAGATCACTTTCGCTAACTAATATAGCTATGAGTCTATGATTGTTTTTTATAAACGATTGAAGATAGGTAAAAGGTCCCTAAGTCTTTTTCGCCTAGGGCCTCCAAAATACTAAGAACGGCCCTGAACATAGCCGATGTTTTTTGTTTTTTACCCCTCAAAGACCAGTTTATTACTATAGTCACCATCACCATCCAAGGCGCCGCCTAGCCGGCCGCCCAGGTGCTCTACGCGGTGCTGGGATGGCGCCCAGCGCCTAATCCCGTTTAGGCGGGCGCCTAGAGCCACCTTTTAGAATACTTCTTTTGCACAAAAAAACAATTGACTCTTTCGCAGCACATCTCGCATCCTTCTCCTAATGGCTGTCGATCACCTGCTGAGCACTCCCTGCTTCCGCTGGTCTTCCCACGCCACGACGCAATGAATAGATTTAGCTGGAGACTAAAAATGCCATGCAAAAAACGAAGTAAATACGAACTAAACTAAAAATGCCATGCAAAAAACCAAGTAAATACGAACTAACGTCTAAAATACAAGATTAATTCCTAACAGCAACACAGAGGTAACTAACAAGAGCCCAAGAAACTTAGAAGAGCTTCTCAAAGAGTAAAAAAGATGTTATATCAATGTAAGACCTCAGAAAAGAGATATCAACTATCTTGAAACTGACCCAGTACATTAACAGGATACAAAACACCTGAAATAAGACTCCCTCTCAACTAATATGGAGCTGAGTACATATTTGTGCTTTCTGCAACGATCACAAGCACGGACCTAGTCTATTTAAACGAGAATTTCCAAACCTCCCTAACATTTGATGATCCATCAGCAACTTCAGCAAGTAGGTCAGACTGCATGGCACCTAAAGGGCAACAAAATTACAGTGAAAACAGTAGACAAATACCAAAAGACATGCAATACAAAACAAATAATAAGGTATCAAAACACAATTTTGCATTTTAACATCATTGCATCAATGGCAGTCTATAGTTTTGGCATGTGATACTTTTAGCATGCATGCATAGTTCAATGCTCATAAGTAATATCCACATAAGAATGTTAATTTCATTCATTTCAAATACCTGCAACAAATGTATGCCTGTAAAGCAACAAGAACAGAACCCATAGCCAGCACACTATCTTGATGTACAAATTTGAAATACATAACATGTGGTGTTCCACAAACAGAGGAAAACGTTTAACATTGATGCTACATACAATGTAGGGATTACTCTGCTATGGCATAAGTTTGCAAAACAAGAATGCCATCAGGGGAAAAACTATGGGCATACATGGACAAATAACTCAATAACAAAAATGAGAAAATAAAAACCTACCATCGTCAGTAACCAAGCGTACAAATTGCCTTGTGCCACCACCTACTCCAAAGTAATGTTTTTTTCCTGCCATGTAGACTACACCTCCAGGGTCCAGGCACTGCAAAAAAAATTTGATATGTAAGCAGCAATAAGCATAGAAAAACTAAGTAAAAAGAAAAAAAACAGCAAAATGAAGATTGGGGATGTTGACCTTCTTGATGAGCTTGTAGAGATTAGGGAGTGAAGATACTGCATAGACAGTCTCAGCCATCAGGATGATATCATAGCCATTATACTTATTGTTTGCATGACTGTTGGTTGTTTTATCCAGGTCAGCATCTCCACGAAGAAGAAGAGTGTCTATTTCACTCCAATCACCAGCAAAGAAACCAACACTCTCAGATGTAAATGTCACTTGACATGATTCCTTGAAAAGATTGGCTTTTACATTTGGTATTGTAAGGCACCTAAGGACCTCAGCATTGAAATCTTGGAAGTGAATTAGACCAGCACCCTGACAGTTTTAGCTTTTGAGAAATCATTATAGTTTAGGAATCATTTCAGAAATTTCACAGGGGACTGTAAATCAATACCTTAAGACCAGCAATGATGCCAGGGAGGCCATGTCCACATCCTAACTAAAGAATCACAAAGATAAATAATGTAAGCAGCAAGTTGGACACATCTTGTTAGCTTACAACAACTGTTTGTTTAATTGTTTCAACAATTTTCTTGAACAATTGAAGTATTTAATTATTTCGATATTCCACTGAAGTGTGAAGCCTATGACTAGCTATGGAGAGAGATTGCATCTAGAAAACCTGGGCTTAGCGACTTCAATAGAAACAGATGGAACAGGAATCTAACTATTAAAACACAAACCAGCTGTACTCAAAATATAAACATGGCATATCACATGAGTGCAAGCATCCCACCTCTAATACACGTTTTCCCTGTACAAGCAATCGGTCATCTTTGATGTCTGAGTTTAGTGTCTTCACCAAGTCTAATGAACCTTCCCAGAGCTTCAACCCACCTAGCTCCCATGTATGTTCAACTTTACAAAGACAAATAATAATAAATATGTTGCAAAGAACAAAATATATCCAGTCCTCACCTTCATATTTTCCTGGGACCAAATCTGAGTTTTTGACCCCAAAAACATCAGAAGTACTCGCTCTCCCCTAAAAATAAGGTAAGAAAAATATAGATTAGATTAACATTGCTGAAGGAGCTAAGGATAACCTGTAGCATGTAGCAGAAGAACAAGAGAAACATATATGTAAGTTTCCTAGAAGTTTATGGAACAGTGGTGAGCGGTAATTAACTGAACATTATGTTCAAACATGGGTGTGTGGAATGTCACCTTTTGCTCCGACTTACCAAGGGAAGAATTAATGAATAACTGAGAAAACCATTTCAGTATTAACAAATGTTTGGTTTCGAGGAGAAGAGAGGAAGTATGAGAATATAGCAATGTGCTTCAATCTTTCCATTGTATTTCCATGTGAAGCATGTACTCAGCATTACGAGATAGTTTTGACATATTCATAATCTCATGATTTCTTACTCAGCAGCGAAAGTCCTGATGTGTGTATGTTCAATAATAAATAGGACATCTTGACAACGTAATCCTAAGTTGTAAGGGTGATGAAGTAATTGCATCCATAATTCTTTAAGCAAGAGAACTAGCACTGATAGTAGTCTAACCGAAGCAACAGTACTGCACAGTTCTTGCCGAGCTGCATAGCCAGTGAGACATTTCCGCAAACACAAGGTAAGCATTTGTAAACGCACCTTGTAAATCGACAGGGAGTCATCAACCACGAGGGGCTCCAATTCGCCGGACGCAACGTGCGACTCCTGCAAAGCGAACAAGAAAAGATCGAATCTTGCAGCAAAAGGGCCCAGAGAGACAGAGTGTACGATGCGACCAGAGAGGAGAGAAGTGGACGAGATATACCTCGGAGAGGAGGACCTCGACGGCTGGCGGCGGAGGCGGAGGCGGAGGGCCGGAGGAGACGCCGAACCCAAAGCCAAACCCGAAGGAAGCGTTAGGGTTGGAGAAAGAGAACAGAGGGGAAGAGGAGGCCATGGTGTTCTTGGCCTCTGTGTCCTCCATGGCGTGTGGTAGTCGGGCTCCTCTGGACTTTCAGCTCAAGCAATGGCTAATGGGTTACGGTTCGCCGCGGCGGGCAGCGCCGAAACGAAACGGAGGCGGCGGCGGCGGACGGACGGACGGCGAGGGCTTAGGAAGACCTACGGTTAACTGAGGACTACGGTCAAATGTCAAAGGAATTTTGCTCTTTTGCCACAAAGTTCGGTGATGTTTATTTTTTTATCACGTCATACGTGTTTAATAACTGGTTTCATGGGCTACATGTCATATACTCATATGGGCAAAATAATAAATTTCACCAACTTATGTGTGACATAAGAACAAATCTCCCAAAAGCAAAGAATTTTTTGTTTTTTCTTTCGAATTTTTTAGTTGTAGATGGCTAGATGCTGAAAATTTTGTTTAACCTGTGAAAAAGGTGAAAAATTTCTTGTGAACCCCAGGAGCTTATCAACTATAAATCATGTAAAGTGATTCTATATAAAGTTTATCGAGAAAAAATGACAATTTATACCCTAATTAGTAACGAATATAATAAGATATCAGATAAAAGTTGCAGAACATCATTTTTGTGTTTGGTTTAGTCTTTCCATCCATATTCTCTGTTATAAAACTAAAAATGAAATAAACAAGTATTGAATAAAACCAGTTTTTCAACCGTAATAGCTTTTACAATGTTCGATGTTGTTGAGTTTTATAGAATTGTTCTACTGCATATCCTAAATTATTCTAACCAAACAACTCCATATTTTTTATAGTTTTTTTCACAAGTTACAACATTTTTTTCATGATCTACTGCTAAAGAAAAAACATCCTTTGTATTGGTAAAAAACTGGTACAGTTAGAAAAACAAGTTTAATCCAATAATTACTTCTTTCCATTTTCATTTTTATATAAGAAGTTAGTTAACTAAACACAAATTAAATATACTACATGTTTGTTTGGTTATACTCAGAAAGATCGCAATCCTCGAGTTGTATTGAGTTTTGATGATTAATGATAATGGATGTTGGGACTAACTATTTTCATGAGTTTGTATGTTAGATTAAGTTCCGGCATCAAACAAAAGGTTAATTGCTCATGAGTAAGAATCAAAAGTAGAATTTCGATCAAAGAAACTTGTTAAGTATAATTGTTAGATATGAAAAATACAAGCTTTTATCTCATTGCTATCTTAAGAGAGAACCAAAGACTTAATCTTTTTCCTTTGAGTTTTAAGTCTTGTTCCTTGTTGAGTTTGATAGCTCTTTTAATAAGCTTTCCAAAGAATAAGGATCATCAAAAACGGAGTTCAAAATCAAAAGTTCTGACCTGTTTTTGGAGGTGCTGCCATGAATGTCGGAAGTTCCAATCCTAAATCGGAAGTTCAAATCCTAGATCAGAAGTTCCAATCTGCGAGAACTTCCGACATTTCGTCGAAACTTCCGATTTGAACTTTCGGTATGAATTCAATTTTCCATTGGAACTTCCGATTTGCTGTCAGAACTTTCGATTTAAGATCTCTGCCTAGAATTTATTTTTCCGTCAGAACGTCCGATTTGGGATCAGAATTTCCGATTTGAACTCTCTGTTTGGAATTTATTTTCCATCGGAAATTCCAATTTATCATCAGAACTTCTGGTTTGAGTTCTCTGTTTCAAAATTCCTTTTTGATCGAAACTTCTAATGACCGATCGAAACTTACAAGGTGGACAACCAAAATGTCCAAACGATCATATTTTTGGTGTGGGGGTATAAATGCCCTCTCAACATTTTGAAATGAGGACATTTTCCTACACTCTATTCTCTCTCTCTCAAAACCCTAACCCTAGAACTCTCTTTTGCATTCAAGCTCAGATTTATCACGAAATCTTTGCGATTCATCTAAGGAGTTATTTAGAAATATTCTTACAATTTTGTTGCTCTATCTTTTGAGAAGATTTTTGTGGGTTGAGTTTGTTGTTTTTATTGAAATTCTTGAGGGAAAAGATTCAAGTGGGTAAAGTTTTTCATGAACCTTCAATCCCAAACCCTATAACTTTCCCTCTCTTTCAAGTGAAAATCTAGAGCGAATCTTTGCGATTCCGCTTGAGAGTTCCTAACAAATCTTCTTGGACATTTCTTGTTTCATATTTTGAGAAGATTTTGGGTTGTTGGGTTGATTGTTTTTTTAAGAAATCTTGAGAACAAAGACTTGAGTTGGCAAAACTTTTTCAACAGATTTGTTACTTTTGGAGGTGCTATCTCCTAGATGGCTAGGTGTCACTCCATGAGCATCTAAGAGATCGTGGAGTGCCTGGAGAAATTTGTACAAGCCCACCTTGGCTTCAACAAGGTAACGAGTAAAAAAATCCAAGCTTAGCGTTGGCTAAGGCTTGATGAGGACAAGGATTGAAAGAGACCTGGCTTATTGAGGTCTCTCAACGGAGGCGTATGATTGAGGGATCTGAACTCCAGTAAATAACTATTTGTGTTCATCTTGTGTTCTTGCTAGCTCATACTTGATATTGCCCGATCTACTTGCTAGTTGTTTTCTGTATAAAAGTTGTGTCCTACATTATTGCACACATTTCCATTCATTTATTTTGTTCAGGAGATAAATTTCATTTGTGACGATTTTTAAATCAATTAGAACTTTCGATCCAAGTTAGAACTTCCGATTCAAAAGTTTTCAAACTAACTATTTTCATAAGAAATTTTTAAAAACAACTATTCACCCCTCTAGCGACATCAGTGTCCTTTCAATACTGCACAAAACATTCATGATGGGTTGGTTCACATAATTGGAATGTTCCTTTCAGATACTGAACCGTTTTGTGTAGCAAAAACAAGTAAACAATGTCGTCCAGATTCTATTAACTACGCTAATTATCTATGATTAGTTAATGTTAGTGGTTATTAATTATTTTTAGCTAGAAATTAATTATAATTAGATGTTATTAGCCATAACTAGTTATTATTATAAGTATTTTGTGATGAATAGCGATAACTTAAGTTATCATTAATGATAATTACTAAAGATTAATACTACTAATTAGCATAACTTATTGATAGTTATAAATATAAAAAATATAATATATATTTCTAAACATATAAACATATGCATACCATCTCATACAGCTATATAAATATTATCTTAACCAAACAATTTACATATACCACCTTATATACCTTAAATGATTTCATATCGTTTAGTTTAATATAAAGACCAAACACTATCTTTCTTTCTTGAACCGCGCTCCTGAAATATAAATAAACTATGTGCAGATTTGTTGGATTGCATTCGTGAGGTCCCTTGACGGTTTGTTTCAGCCTATTGCATGCAAAATCGCGTGATCCTTCTTTGTGGGTGCACAAACGTAAAACACTTACTAATTTCTATAACTAGTAAGGGAATTCGTGCTTTGCGACAGATCTTATTTTATTGTTACGATGATAAAATTTTTTTTAGCAAATTTAACTGACTATATGCAAAATTCATAGTTTTGTGTGATTTTTCATAAATCCAAAAACATTTACGTAAATTTATTAGTTTTTGCGTGATTTTTCAGAAATCTAAGAGCTTTTACGTAAAAATCATACTTCCGCGCAAGATACAAAAATTAGAGGACTAAAATGCAAAAGTACATTTTTCTTTTTTTTTCTTTTTCTTCCCGTGCACTTCTGTGGGGCTGTTGGGACACGTCCCGCACGGGGCGGGCAAGGCGGGGCACGCGAGCACGTGAGAGGCAGCAGGCAGTTTTTGGGTGGGGGTGGCGCACAAAAAAGGATAGCTCGGACCAAATTTGCGGATGAAGTTCACGTTTTATATTAGTGGAGATTTCAATAAGACATGTTTAACGTCCAAAATTCCAGTCAATTTTATGTAAATGAATCATGATTTTAAACTAAAGTCTCCGACATCCACGTGAATAAACCAAGATTACTAGCCACCAAGTCTTAGCAGTTAGCATTGTTTACATCATTAAATTTGATTAAATTTTCTTGGAAAACAGCGTGAGAAAAAATCTAGATTAAATTCGATGACAATGTTATCTTATAAGACTTGTGTAATAGTGTTGGATTTATAATGAAATAAAAGTTGCAAGCTTTTTTCTGAAGACTTTTTAAGGGTGTATTTTCTCAAACCTGAAATAATTATTTCCTACATAAATATGTTCAGAGTTTAGTTGTTTAAATAAAAAAATCATATAAGACCTCTTAGGAGAAAAAACAATAAACAAACAAAAGAAGAAGAGAATTTTGCAAGAGCAGTAAACCATTTTCATTAGATTTGTGATGTTGACACAGTTGACAATAATACAATCTTTTTTTCATATAGCAACATAATGCATTTTGTTCTTATAGCAATATAATGCATGTGCATCCTCAGATATGAAAAAGGTACAATGTCGCTAAGGAATATGGAGACAAGTGTTAAAGCTAAAATGTTCACTATCCATGCTAAGCTCAAGTTTAGTGCTGCTAGCAATTCATCTTTATTAACACTGTGCCAACATGTTAATGAAATTGTAATTAACACTCATGCTAAGAAAATAAATAACCTAGTGTATAGGATGATGGATGTAGGACCGACTTCGATTGGCAGGTGCAAGTAGTGCACTATTCAAGGTCCTCTAAAATTAGGGCCCCAAAATTAAATTTTATTACAAGACATTTAGTAGCGCAACGAGAAGACAAACTGCATCACAGAGGTCCGGCGTTCGATTCAAAATTTGAAAAAAATATTTTAGAACACTTCAAAATTTTGTAAAAAATCAGAAATTTAAAAGTTGAAATCCAACTCTGGTGTTATAGCTTTGAAGTTTCAAATTTTATATATTTAGATTTTTTATATGTTTAGATTTTGAGGCCCTAACGTATTTTGTTCGGAGGCCTCCAAATCTACGTCCCTGGATGGATGTATGCTAATAAGAAATGGAGTAAATAACTAATAAATGATTATATGGGCTCTGAGACAGCGAAACGATTTTCAAAGTACAAGAGACAACAAAGAAACTGTATGATACAATCCTAAGCTCCTGAATCATAAATACAACTAAGAGATAATGCGTATGGAAAATCGTGTAGAAACGAACTCTTTGCGAAGAGCTCGTCTCTTGTATTTTTTTCAGTTAACCCCCTAAAAACCTCTCAAAAGACCACCTATTAAATGGGGTTGTACACGCCCTAAGCAGGGACCATTGATGCCCATCATATAACACTTAAATACGTATCAGAAAATGCACATTCAAATTATGAAGGAATATCACCAATCCAAATTTATGTCTTGCAAATTGTAGACTCGTAGTCTTCCACTGTTTCAATGCAAATCGTACACTCCTATGTTCACACGATTTACTTTGCATTCTACCCAAGTTTCTGAATTAAACAATTTCTTATTTTCAGTTGAAATTCATAAAATTATCAAGTAATTTACCAGGTATGGTACGAAACCTTAATTACTAAACACCTCAAACACAATACAAATATATAAAAGAGATTTGATAATTTATTATTTCTAAAAATAGATTCGTTTTTATTCTAACTTAGGTATTATTTATCTTGTATACCCATAACAATATCATAATTAAAGTTACCATATATTTCTATCTCTACTATATTAAAGCAGATAAATTCTACAGGGAGGGCCTCAAATCCTTCCCATGAGGCCCTCCCTCGATGAGTGCCACGTGGAAGAGATGGGAAAGTGAGAGAAGAGATGAATCCGAGTGGGAATACTAGAGCGCGGTAGGCTGGACGACTAGAGCGGGTCCAACGCCAATGACACAGGGAGGAGAAGGGGTGTAGCAGAGGAGGCAACGGGGCGTGGGGTGGACGGCGGAGCGACAACGTCGGGGGGTAGCGAGGCTGGCGGCCCTCCATGCACGTCTGGCGTCGGGGGGCATTTGGTGGCCTAGAGAAATTGGTGGCGGCGGCTAGGGCGGCACGGCACGGCCGGCGCACTCCAACCCGCGCCATAGCCCCGCCTCCATCAACGTCACTGGTCGCTGGAGAGGTTGAGGAGAAGAAGGTGAGGCGGTGGCCGTCGGAGCTCCACGGCCTCACACTGGACCTCATGCCGCTACGTCGAAGCCCGCCAGACTTCACGCCGTCGTGCAGGAGCCTGCCAAACTTCACGCCGCCGGACTTTGAGTCGCCGGCCTTCCCACCTTGAATTCATTTGCTCCGCTGCTTTTCCATCTCTTCCAAGTGGAACTAATCAGGAGAGGGCCTCACGGGATAGGATTTGAGACTCACCCTCATAGAATTTATTTCCATTAAAACGCCAGTTTCATTCTGCACACATGTGCAGCGCGTAGTACCCTCACCATGTGTTGTGATAAGCGTAGCGCGCCGCTCCACTCTTTCACCCACGCATGCATGACTCTCGTCTCTCCCCCATTGCGCACAACCATCTCTTCCGCGCGTGCTCTCATCTCCCCCACTACAGCCACCACACTCCTCTCATCATGGCCTCGCACAATCACACTCCCCACCGCTGCCATCAACCATCTTCAGGTCTCCGTCCGAGAGGCCACCTCCACTCCCACAACCTTACTCTAGGATGCCTGACCACCGACCGAAGCAGTCGTCTGACTCCATTTCCTCGCTGGTGGCAAAGCGTGCCCGCAACCCATTTGTGCCAGCGTTTCCAACTTACAAGGATGCCCCCGATCTATCCCCCAAGATTCGTTTCATGTGCGAGATCCTGGTGTCCTTGGCCCTGGACGTCGATGCCGCACTTGACGACGCCGACGTCCGAGTCACCTCCTCTGATGTTGAGGAGGTGCTCCGCTTCTCCTATGCACAACCGCTCGCTGCTGTCGCCTTCTTCCGTTGGGTAGGTCACCGACACCTCTAGCACCAGTACTCCCCTACTCCTGGAACCTCATCGTCAACATCCTCGGCAAGAACGGCCTCTTCGATCCTATGTGGAACATTGTCTCCTCCATGGGATCCCAGGGCCTGCTCTCCCTCGCCATTGTACTGTCTGCTCACCTTAGGGCACACCAATTTCCTGGTGTATTGGCGCTTTGGAATGTCTTTGTCAGACACAGGGGCCTCATCCTAGACAAAGAGATTGTTGATAGCAAAAAATGGCATCAATAATTAAGATTGTCAAAATGTCAATTTTGGTAATTTGGCCCGAAAATACACATGTCCCAGGTCAAGCCGAAGCCCTATAGGGCCGAAGGACCATTGGGCTGCGGGCTCCAAGAGCCTCCAGCCAGCCCACAGCTTTCGGCCAGGAGGCCTTCGGAGGCCCACTCCACCGAAGCTTCGGCCCAAGGAGCAGGCTTCGGCGGGCCTGGCCGAAGGCCCACTTCGAGCAGAATTGTTGTTAGATCCTATTTTGGCTAAGTGTTTATCCTTACGTGTGATTCAGCTGAATTATAGCAGATTAGATTCAGAGATTAGAAGTCTAGCCCCTATAAATACAGAGGCGAAGCCGGCTATGAACCCCCCAACACAATCAACCACAAAGCCCTAGATTTGAATCGTATTTACTTTATCTTTATTTTTCCGCACTCTTCGTGGGTTTGCCTCGAAGCCCTCCGATGGCCACTTCAGAACAGTGGTAATTCTTGTTACTTCACTTGTGAAGTATCCGTTAATCTACATAATAGATTGCTATCGCCTTGTTACTTCGCCTGTGAAGTATCCGCTAATCTACATAACAGATTGCTACATTCGCCACTAGTGCAACACTTAGCAGAATTCGGTCCTCAGGCCGAATTGGTACTTTGAATCCACTCTATTGCAGGTTTCTACATTCGGAGCTACTTTGCCGGAGACATTCGGAGTTGAGAGATCGGTTTCGGAGGTCGTCAGAACACCCTTCGGCGAGGTCGTCGCTTCGTCGTGACACGCTCTGCCAACAGACTTTGTCACGACAGGCTTCGCCACGCTCGTACTCTGCTCCGGACGAAGTCATTGTTCTGTATCTTACTATATCGGAGACTTCGCGCCGAACCCCGCTGTTTGGAGGTGATTGTCGCGTCCAGATCCATTCAGAGTTCATCTTCGGCCAGATCAGTCCGAACGCCGAAGGTACCCTTCGGCGGGACACTTTGCACCAGACGCCGAAGGTATACTTTGGCGACCTCCTTCGCACCATATTTCGAACAATCGGGCTTCACTCGGTTTGCTGTTTTGTTCTGTTTAATATATTTCTTTCGGCTAATTGGATTATTTTGTGTGATCTGATTACCTGACGACTTCACCCCCTTACCACGGCTAAGGGTAGTCGGAACGCGATGTCAGTGCTGTGTTACGCTTAGGCTCATCCCTAAGTATCCGCACACTTTTGGATCGTCGAACTGACCCAAGTGCAGGTGCACGTTTTCGTGTCAATAGAGATGTACAACACAATGATGGCATGGCCTTCAATGGAGTGTTTCCTAACACAAACACGTACAACATGGTTCTCTAGTTCTTGCTGAAGGGGAGGAAGCTCCGGGCGGCATCAACAATATTTAGGGAGATGGTCAAGAATGAGTTTTGGCCGAATGGGGCAATTTGTTCACTTGTGCTTCAAATGTTCTTGGATACATGGGATTGGGGATATAGGGATCAAGTTGTGGAGCTGCATGGTGGTGAATGGACTAGCGCCATTGGAGGAGCGTGGGAACCTCCTTGTATCAAAGCTGAAGGAAGAGAGGCTACCTGAGGCATGTAAATATGCAGAAGCCATGATTGATTGAGGTATCAAACTGAGATTTTCCACACTGTCAAAGCTGAAGCAATGTCTAGTGAAGGTTAACAAAGGACATATCCACGATCATCTACTTAGAAAATGGAAGGTGCACTAGGTTTTTCTCTAGCTCTCCTATGTCTATGTGAGTTAAATAGGATTAGAAAGAAAGCATTTGTAGGAGGGAGATAATTGATTATTTGCCATATTTAAGAGTGAGATTCACAGATTTGCCACTTTTAATATCGGCTTCACAAATTTGTCATGTAGTATATTGATCCCTTGATTGGCCTGCTATTTCTCTCCTTTAACTCATTTTTCAATTTTTGGGCGTCGAAAAAGATGTTTATACCCACTGTACATTGGTTTGGTCAATATTAATCATTCTGATTTAACCATTTTAAATGTTTGCAATATGTGAAACCACATGATAATGAAAAGCTTTCTCATGTTGAATTACTTGTTATTGATGAAGCTATTGCTACCATTGCTGATTATTAAGTCCTTACTTGGTCCATACCTTGTTTTTTATCTTCTATTATTAATGGGTATGTTTTCTTTCAATTTGCAATGCTATCTTATTGTAATTTATGGTTGTGATTATTTTGGTTGTACCTATGAGTTCTTGGATAAAGCTAATGCAATGTGTGATTATTTAGTTTCAACCTTGTGTTATTTGTAATCTCACCTTACTTTTGTGTGATGGTTATGTTTCTCTATTAATTATTATTTCTATCTGTTGTTTTAGTGATCTAGACATGAAAGTTTGGAAGATTGTTATGAGATGGCAATATAAGCCTTGTGTGTTAGAATATAACTTGAGCAACACATTAGGGGGATTTAAGATCAAATTCATTGCAAACCATATTTGCATTTAAATGTCATGCTTTAAATATATATTTGTCATTAAAAATAAAGTTCCGCTGCAAAGCACGAGCATATGACTAGTTCATATATAAATTCGTCTGTCTGCCACTCCCTCCCCGCGCTTTCATTTCAACCCACGAACAATCGGCTCATTTGAGGAACCATGTTAAAGAGCATGAGTCTTATGCTCCAAATGTGATGAGCGATTGTCAACGAAAGTCAAATAAGAGACATGAAGACCTGCCGTGTCTAGGGCACGTGTGACTTAGGTACACGGGCAGCGGACGACAGTTGGGCAAAGGAGCCGCGGAGTCGGGCTAGCCCAATCCGAGTACATGGGCTAGGAGCGGCAGAGGATCCACTGGTCTGTTGACCGGGGTTTGACTCAAGTACACGGGTGGTGAGTGATTGCCGGGCTGAGGAAGCTGCGGGATCGGTTTGGCCCAATTCGGGTACCCGGTGCGAAGACGGTGGACGCTTTGTCAGTTTCGGCGCAAAACTGACAACCGATGATTATCTTTATTTAGGATTTTAATATTCAGTATTTAATTTCAAAATATTTGTTATTCGAGTCAGTTGAATTTTCTAAGAGTATTTTAGTAATTTCGAATTTTATTTTAGAGTTAGTGTAATTTACCCTAGGGGTAAATTAGTCTTTTCCATGTATTAGTGGGTTGCCTATAAATAGGCCCCAGCCCCCTAGGGTTAGGGTTGACTGTTTTTCATTATCAATCTACAGTCCACATTTTCGGTTCGGCCGCCACCGGTTTTTTCTTCTCGCAGAAAAATTTCTCCGCTGTTGCATGTTTCTTCTCTCGGAAATTTTCGCCGAACTGGTTTGAATTTTTTTCTTTCTTTCCTTCCATGCATTTGTTTCTCCGGTGAAGAGCATCACTTGGCTTCCGTGCACAATCGGGACTAGTGCCTGTCAGCTGTAGTAGCCGCAGCGTCCTCTGGTGGTAGTCCTAGGTGTGCCTCGGTTGCAGCCGAGCAGCAGAATTGCCGTAGGCTGAAGCAGCGCATCAGCTCGCCAGCGTGTGCAGGCAGACCGAGCGGCAGTAGGCTGCATGCGCACAGCTGGCGCGCGGCAGGCTACGGCAAGAAGTCCTTTTTGCGCACGGAGTCCAAGGAACTGCAGCGGCTTGTTATTTTCCATCGGAGCAAACGCAGCCGGCTGGCATTGCTTCTCACGCGGAGGCACGACGCATGGAGCACGCGTGATCAAGGCACGCTGACGACCAGCCGGATCCTCTGCGGTGCGCGGCGACATGAACGGCGAGGATGCAGGTAAGTTTTAATCTAATCTCCTATTTTCTAGTTAGAGTAATTAGATAGATAATCATCTATTTTTTAATTAGCATGCAAATCTGATTAATAACTTTGTAGCTAATTTTTATCTACTAAAATTTAATTAGTGCTTGCATATTATTTATTTAAGTATTTTTAATCTGCTCGTATAAAAAGAAAAAAATTATTATTAGTCGTAGTAATATTTTTATTCTAGACTTACATGAAAAATTTTAGGTTTATTTTTGAATTAATTTCTGGATGATCCATGTTTTATTGAGTTGATTAGTATTTTATTTTAGACTGCAATCTGAATATTTATTAATATATTTAGGTATTTTTCCTTATGCCATTAAATATTTTTGAGAACACATTTTATTTATTGCAGTTATTTTTATTTAGTTTAGTTTAGTTTAGTTTTAAATATCATTTTATTTAGGGCACCGGTCATTTTTAGACTAGACAACTTTAGTTCCTGTGATTTGCTTTGCTATTGTTATTTGGTTGTCGAGGTGCATTGGGTGTTAGGATTAGGTCGTTTATTTAGAAGAAATTTTTGGGCGCCCATTCACCCCCCTCTGGTCGCTACTTTCGGTTCTACAAGTGGTATCCGAGCAAGGTTAGAGTTTTCCTATACCTTAACTGATTCTAAACTCAGGTAGTGATCATGACTTCTTTTGGGAAGGTCCCGTCCGTTGAAGCTTTTGGCTACACTTATTGGAAGACTCGCATGCGAGCCTATCTCATGAGTCAGAGCTCGGACATTTGGGATATTTGTGTTCACACTACTTTTACTATACTTCCTGTTGATGAGCGCACTTCTCCTGATATAAGACCCAGCATTAGAATAATAACAAAGCAGTGAACATCTTATTTTCTGGTTTAGGCCCTAGTGAGTTTGAGCGTGTTAGCCATCTCGACACTGCTCGAGAGATCTGGGCTACCCTGCAGGCACACCATGAGGGAATAGCTCAGGTCAAGGCTAGGCTTTATCAGACTTACTGGCGTGAGTATAAGAATTTCTTACAGAAGCCGGGTGAGACTGTTGAGGCATTGTTTGGTCGTTTTCAGACGATCATTAACAAGCTTCAGGCCAACAAGGCTGAGCGTGATCAGCTGGTCTCAGATCATGAACATGCGCTCAAGGTTCTTCATACCTTGGATCCTAAGATCTGGGAGATCAAGGTTTCTTCTATCGTTGAGAGCACTTCCTATGATACCTTGACTATCGCAGAGCTTTTTAGTAAGCTCAAGGCCTTAGAGGTTTATATCCAGTTGAGATCAAATCTCACTGGTTCTGGATCAAAAACCCTGGCCCTTACGACACCTTCTGCTGATCCTACTGCTTTGAGTTGTACAATGTTCTCTTTGATGTCTATTTCTGAGGATCAGCTTGATTCGCTAGGAGATGATGATCTGTGTTTGTTTAACAACTGGGTGCGTCGTGTCTATGATAAACGAATGCTTAAAAGACATGGCACAAAATCCGGATGCTTTGAGTGTGGTGATCCAGGTCATTTCATCGCCGACTGCCCCAAACGGAAGAATTACAAGAAGGGAACCGACGATAGCTCCTACGACTTCTACAAGCACGACAACTCCACTTTCACAAAGGGCAAACCCAATACAAGATTCTTTCAAAAGGCTCTGAAGGACTACAGACGTGAGAACAAGAAGCGAGACAAGACCTTCTTCGCCGAGATGGAGAAAAGCTACTCCAAGAGGTCTTTGTCTTCCTCCTCGTCTTCAAGTTTAAGTGATGAAGAGATTGTGATCAAGAAGGGGAAGGATAGGGATGATCTGGCGGGCCTCTGTTTCATGGCCTTCAGGGACAAGCCGAAGAGTCACTCGCGTCACAGCCGAAGACCCTGCAAGAGCTTCTGTTCAATGGCTCTTGGGGATAAGGAAGAAAAGGGCTCCTCCGACAACTCCGACGACGACGACGATGAAAAGGTATCTTCCTATGAACAAGAAGTTGTTAATTTACTAGAAGAGAACCGTTATGAGTTGAAGTATCGAGAGAAACTACTTAGAGGGGCTAAAAAGAGGATAGATGAGCTTGAGAGTGAGCTTGCCATGGCAAATGGTAAGATTGAGAGTCTGTCTTCTTCCCCTTGCTTGGGTGGTAGCAGTGAGTGCCCTAACTATGAGGTGTTGTTGTGTGACCTGACGACTCTGAAGTCCAGGTACACAGAGAGGGTAGATGAGAGAGACACTTTGGCCACTGAGCTTGAAAGCGCTCAGCTGGACCTGAAAGATGCTCATGCCATTGTCGTCGTGCCCTGTGTAGACTGCCCATCCCATTTAGCTAGTATAGTTGAGCTGAGAGCTAAGAGTGATGAGCACGTGGGCGAGTTAGCTGGGGTGAGAGCTGAGCTGGAGCAGACTAAGCTAGAGCTTGAGACCTTGTTAGTTCCATCCACTGTTTGTGAGAACTGCTTGTCTCTGAGATTGGAGCTGATCAAGCTAAAACCAGAGAAGTCTGTCGAAGTTGATAGAGAGTGTGAGATCTGCTTGTCTCAGGTTGAGGAGCCATGCTGAATAGCGTGGGCCTCATGGATCCAGAAGTGATGAGTCATTGTCAACGATAGTCAAAGAGGACAGAAGAAGAGAGGAGATCTACTGTTTCATGGGCCGCGTGTGACTCAGGTACACGGGCAGCGAGCGACTGTCGGGCAGAGGAGGCTGCGAAGTCGGGTTGGCCCAATCTGGGTACATGGGCCAGAAGCAGCAGAAGACCCACTGGGCTGTTGACCAGGATTGAGTCAGGTACACAGGCGGTGAGCGATTGTCGGGCTGAGAGAGCTGCGGAGTCGGGCCGGCCTAATCCGGGTACCTGGTGCAAAGTCGGTGGAGGCTTTGTCAGTTTTGGCGCAAAACTGACAACCGTCGATCTTGTATCCGACTATCCAGAAGAGAAGCCGTAGTCGCTACGAAACCTGAGCTTCCGGATAAGTCATCTGTATCTCTAGGCCCACAGTCAGTCAGTCGAGTCTATAAAAAATTCTAAGGGCAGTTGAGTCTTTTCCTTTATTTTAGCGTCTGTAAAAAACCCTAAGGGGCTGGTGGAATATTCTAGGTCATTGGGAAGCCTATAAATAGGGCCCCAATCCCTAGGGTTGGACTACCCCTTCTAGAATTCACTTTTTAATCCATTGGGTCATTTTGTCTCCCATGGTTCTCTCTCCTGCTGTGCGCCGCCAGGTGCTTGTTCATTGCATTTTGGCTTGCATTTACTCTATTCCAGTTAGATTGAATCTTCTGTTCTTGTTGAAGTGCGTGCATTGATTTCTCTGATTCAGAAGCTTCGGTTCGTTTGTGTGATATTGATTTTATTCCTGAGAAGGTGTCTCTGGATGCTTCTGTTCTTCACGTGAGGAGTACTAGTTCATACTGGTTGCAAGTAGTACTACTACACTGTAGCAACAGTACACTAGTAGTCAGGCTCTGCTTTTTCTGCGTAGCTTTTTGATCGGAGCAGACAGGGGTGAACACCTTTTCTGGCTGTTTCTGGCGAAGCCCCTTCTCTCTGTTCGAAGTCCCTCAGCTCCGTGAGGCAGGCTTTGATCTGACATCCTCAAAGGCTTCGATTGGACTTCAACTTCATTCTTTGCACTCTGTCAGCTTCACATACTTCGTCAGTCTGTGCGAAGGTATTCTCAGTCTTGAGCTGTTCGAAGTTAATACTTCGACAGGCTTCGAAGTTAGCTTCGAAGCTAGTCTCTCTGATAGACTTCACTCAGAGTTTGCAGCTGTCTGTTTCGAAGGTCTAAATGTGTTCGTTTGAAGTTAGTTTGTTCGAAGGTAGAGTGTAGGCTTCGTGTTGGTCTTTCTACCGTGTGTCGGGCTTCGTCTAGCTTTCGAAGGTTGTTTTTCTGTGCGTTGTGTTCGAAGCTCTGTTCGAAGGTTGTGCTTCGAAGTACTTTGTTCAAAGCAAGCTTCGTTACTCTCGTACGTTGCTTCGAAGCATACTTCACACTTTTCACTTGAGCTAGGCTAGACCAATCTAACCGTCGGCACGTATCCGTGAACCTTCTCTCGTCTTCGACAACCATCTCCGAAGCATGCTTTGACCAGCGAAGCAGGCTTCGACCTCTGAAGCAGACCTCGACCGGCGAAGCAAGCTTCGCCAAGTTCCGAACAGGAGACAGATTTGAACAGTAACTTCTCTTTTCATTCTTAGTGCACTTAGATTGCTTTACTAAGAAGTTTATCTTGTCTTGTCTCGTGTACTCTGTTTATCTGTCTATTAGCACTACATTGGCACTTCTCTGTTGATCAACAGTTGCTTCTAGGCTAGATACCTTTAGACTTAGGCTATCTGTTCATTCTTTGATGTTTAGTCTTTAGAGGTGTGTTGGGTATTGGGAGAAGGCCATTGATTCGAAAGAATTTTTAGGCGCCCATTCACCCCCCTCTGGTCGCTACTTTCGGTCCTACAAGTGGTATCAGAGCTTGGTTAGGGTTTTTCCATACCTTAACCGGTTCTAAACCCCAGTAGTGACCATGACGTCTCCTGGCAAGGTTCCGTCCTTGGAAGCTTATGGCTATAACTATTGGAAGACTCGCATGTGAGCCTATCTCATGAGCGAGGGCTTGGACATATGGGACATTTGTGTTCACACCTCGTTTGTCATTTTGCCAGTCGCTGAGCATGGTACTGCTGGTATCATTGCCCAGCATCTGAGCAACAGTAAGGCTGTGAACATTCTCTTTTCTGGTTTAGGTCCCACTGAGTTTGAGCATGTGAGTCATCTCTCCACTGCGAGAGAGATCTGGGCTACCCTCAAGACACACCATGAGGGAACGGCCCAGGTCAAGGCTCGGCTCTATCAGACCTACCGGTGTGAATATGAAAATTTCACACAGAAGCCGGGTGAATCTGTTGAAGCATTGTTTGGTCATTTTCAGTCGATCATAAACAAGCTTCGGGACAACAAGGCTGAGGGTGCTCAGTTAGTCTCAGATCACGAGCAGGCGCTCAAGGTTCTCCATACCTTGGACCCAAAGATCTGAGAGATCAAGGTATCTTCTATCATTAAGAGTACTTCTTATGATACCTTGACCATTTCTTAGTTGTTTAGCAAGCTAAAGGCTACTGAGGTTGATCTCCAGCTGAGATCAAATCTCACTGGTTCTGGATCGAAATCTCTGGCCCTTGCTACACCTTCTGTTGATCCCTCTTCTATGAGCTGTGCTGGGTTCTCTTTGATGTCTATCACTGAGGACCAGCTTGAGTTGTTGGGAGATGATGATTTGTGTCTTTTTAACAACCGGGTGCGTCGTGTCTATGACAAGAGAATGTTCAAGAGACACGACACAAAATTCGGGTGCTTTGAGTGTGGTGATCCAAGACACTTCATCGCCGACTTCCCCAAGCGCAATGGTCACAAGAAAGGCAGCGGTGGTGGCTTCCATGACTCCAGCAAGCACGACAGCTCTTCCTTCAACAAGGGCAAGCCGAAGACCAGATTCTTCAAGAAGGCCCTGAAGGACTACTGGCGAGAGAACAAGAAGCGCGACAAGGCCTTCTTCGCCGAGATGGAGAAAAGCTACTCCAAGCGGTCCACGTCTTCTTCCTCTTCATCGAGCTCAAGCGATGAGGAGATCGTCATCAAGAAGGGGAAGGACAAGGACGATCCGGTGAGCCTCTGCTTCATGGCTTTCGGGGACAAATCGAAGAGCCGCTCACACCAGCGCCGAAGATCCCGCAAGAGCTTCTGTTCAATGGCTCTTGGGGATAGGGAAGAAAAGAGCTCCTCCGATGACTCCGACGACGACAACGAAAAGGTATCATCTTATGAGCGTGAAATTGTTGATTTACTTGAGAGCAATCGTCAGGAGTTAAAGTATCGGGAAAAACTGCTTAGGGGGGCCAAGAAGAGGATAGATGAGTTAGAGAGTGAGCTTGCCATAGCCAATGGCAGAATTGAGAGTCTATCTTCTTCCCCTTTCTTGGGTGATAGCAGTGAGTGCTCGAAGTGTGAGGTGCTTCTGTGTGACTTGTCGACTTTGAGGTCCAAGTACACAGAAAGGGTTGATGAGAGGGACGCTTTGGCCACTGAGCTTGAAAGCGCTCAGCTGGAGCTGAAAGATGCTCAAGCCACTGTCGTCGCACCCTGTGTTGATTGCCCATCTCATCTAGCTGCCTTAGCTGAGCTGAAATCCAAGGGCGATGAGAATTTGGGTGATTTGGAGAGGTTGAGAGCTGATCTTGCGCAGACTAGGCTAGAGCTTGAGACATTGTCAGTTCCATCCACTGTCTGTGAGAACTGCCTGTCTCTTAGATTTGAATTGATCAAGCTGAAAGCTGAAAAGTCTGTCCAAGTTGAGAGTGAGTGTGAGACCTGCTTATCTCAGGTGGAGGTTCTAGCTTCCTTGAGAGAGGAGCTAGCTGATTCTCAGAATGAGAACTTTTACCTCCGTTCTATCCTGAGTTGGATCAGTGCCAGAGAGCCACAGCTCGGCACAATGACCCAGCAGTTCAAGAGGCAGGATGGGTTTGGGGTAGGTTACACCTACACCAAGGCTGACTTTGAGAGTGCCATTAGCCGAGCAGTGGAGTGGAGTAAAATGACTCCTGAGCAGAGATACCCCAAGACTCACTCCACTGAGTCTTCCCAGGCTTGTCAGCCCAAGGATGGAGTAATTCATGAACCACCCAAAGCTCCACCCAAGAAACCTATCTGGGTTCCAAAGCTCAAACACCTCCACACCTCTCTAGACTCTCTTCCTGGACCCTCTCAACCAAAGAAGACAACACCTAACACCACCAAGCCCAAGAACCCTAAACCTCAACCACATCCCAAGAAGCCCACCTATCATTGTGAGTATTGCCAGAGAGACGGGCATCTTGCGGAGTTTTGCTTCAGGAGGAAGCGGGTTGAGAGAGCAGAGAGAGCTCGTGGTGGTCAGGAGCAGTTTTACCAGCAGGGTGGTAGACTGTGTGTTCCTCGACGCGGGGAGAGGCTGGAGGACAGGCCGCATCGTGTAGGAGGTGGTAGAGGAGACGACTTTCTTGCCCGTGCTCCAGTTGGTGGTGGTCGTTCCGGCAGAGCTCCAAGCCATTTTGGCTACGGTCCTGGACCTCGTGGCCGAGGGTTTAGGCAGAACCAAGGACCGCGCTTTGAGTCGCGTTTTGGTCTGAACTCTCATGATGATTTCTGCTTTTCGTCTTTTGAGCAGATGGCTCGACACTGGTTTAGCACTTTTGCTAAACCTGGTGCCAGACCATTTGCTCCCACTTACAGCCACTGATTGTGCAGGATCGGGGACTGGAGGATGTTTGGATCATGGACTCAGGGTGCTCTCGTCACATGACGGGACATCGTAGATGGTTCTCCAGTCTCACTCCCCCGAGCTCCAAAGAGTACATCACATTCGGGAACAGTGGTCAAGGGAAAGTAAGTGGCATTGGCTCAATTCACATTTCAGATCATTTCTCTTTGAAGAATGTTGCTTTGGTTAAAAATTTGAACTTTAATTTGATTTCTGTTTCGCAACTTCTTGAGGATTGTTTGGAAGTGCGTTTTAAGAAGGGCAATTCTTCTGTGTTTGATTCTAGAGGGTCTTTGATTTGCCAGATTTTACCATTTGGTAAAGTTTTTCGAATTGACTTCAGTAGCTCTTTTGGCCCTTCTCGCTGTTTGATTGCTGGATCCTCCTCTGAGCTCTGGAAATGGCATAGGAGGTTAGGTCATTTGATTTTTGATCTGCTAGTCAGGTTGAGCTCTATGGACCTCATCCGAGGATTGCCCAAGCTTAAGATGGAGAAGGATCTAGTTTGCCATCTCTGTCATCATGGGAAAATGGTTGCTGCTTCTCACTCACCTGTGACTCAGGTGATGACTTCGTATCCGGGCTAGCTATTACATTTGGACACTGTTGGTCCAGCTCGGGTACGTTCAGTCGGTGGGAAGTGGTACACGCTTGTCATTGTTGACGACTTTTCTCGTTTCTCGTGGGTTTTCTTTTTGGAGTCTAAGGATGAAACTTTTCATTTTGTTTATGACCTGATTTTGAAGCTGAAGAATGAGAACAATGGTCGGATGCGAGCAATTCGCTCCAACAACGGCTCTGAGTTCAAGAACTCTCAGTTCGTCAGCTTCTGTAGTGATTAGGGTCTTGACCATCAGTTTTCTGCTCCTTACACTCCCCCACAGAACGACGTTGTGGAACGAAAGAACCGCACGCTAGTCGAGATGGCCAGGATGATGCTCGATGAGCACAGGACTCCTAGGCGTTTTTGGGCTGAAGCCATGAACACGGCTTGCTATCTTGCCAACCACATTTTTCTTAGAGCTTACCTTGGTAAGACATCATATGAGTTGCGGTTTGGCAGACAGCCCAAGGTGAGCCACTTGCGAGCGTTTGGCTGCAAGTGCTTTGTGCTCAAGAAGGGAGGGCATTTGGACAAATTTGAGTCTCGTTGCTGGGATGGTGTTTTTCTTGGATACGCTTTGCATTCTCGAGGCTTCCGTGTTTGGAACCTTGAAACCCAGCTGCTTGTCGAGACTTGTGAGGTTTCTTTTGATGAGTCCTTGCCTTCTTTGACTCCTTCTATTGAGCCTTCTGATGATGGTGAGCTCGGAGAGTCCATCTTCGAGGAAGATTAGGATACTCCAGCTGTTGATGAGGGTGGGCCTTCTGCACCCCCCGTAGAGCCCACACCTTCTGAGACTTCGACTGAGGATGAGGGCGGACCTCTGATCACTTCTTCCACTTCGATCGAGCCCCCACAGTCGAGTCCAGAGGTGCCTGCTGCTGACTCCGGTGAGGTGACTTCATATCACCAAGGAACCCGAGCAGTTCAGTGTGATCACCCCTCAGAGCTCATCATCGGTGATTTGACTGAAAGAACTTTGCGTTCATCTGGTAACTCTCTTGCTGTGTTTGCTGAATCTGCTTTTGTTGCATCTTTTTAGCCCAGAGATGTTTCTCATGCTCTTTCTGATTCTAATTGGATTAATGCTATGCAAGAAGAGCTTGAGAACTTTGTCCGCAATCGGGTTTGGACACTAGTTGAGCCGCCACCAGGATGCAACCCCATAGGCACCAAGTGGGTGTTCAAGAACAAACAAGGTGAAGATGGGGTTGTGGTGCGCAACAAGGCTCGATTAGTTGCCCAGGGTTTTTGCTGGAAAGAAGGTATTGATTTTGAAGAAACTTTCGCCCCTGTTGCCCGTCTTGAGTCCATTCGCATTCTCTTAGCTTTTGCCGCTTCGAAGGGTTTTAAGCTTTTTCAAATGGATGTTAAGAGTGCTTTTCTGAACGGGTTCATAGAGGAGGAAGTTTATGTTAGGCAACCCCCCGGTTTTGAGAACCCTAAGTTTCCTCGACATGTTTTTAAGTTGCAAAAAACTTTATACGGGTTGAAGCAAGCCCCCAGGGCTTGGTATGACCGGTTGAAGCAATTTTTGTTGGGGAAGGGCTTTGTGATGGGTTCTGTGGATAAGACTCTTTTCTTGCTCAGAGTTGCTTCAGATTTCTTAGTCGCTCAGATTTACGTGGACGATATTATCTTTGGCGGTACTACTGATTCTCTTGTGTCCAAGTTTTTTGAGCAGATGCACAACGAGTTTGAGATGAGCCTCATGGGTGAGCTTAAGTATTTCTTAGGGCTCCAGATCAAGCAGACCAAGGACGACACCTTCATCCACCAAGGTAAGTACACTCGCGATATGCTTAAGAAATTCGACTTTGGTGGTGAATTGAAGCCGCAGATGACCCCGATGGGCACTTCTGGGGGCTGGACAAGGATGAGAGTGGCGTCAAGGTCAACGAAATGGAGTTTCGAGGGATGATCGGTTCGCTACTATACTTGACGGCGACCAGACCGGACATTCAGTTCGCCGTGGAACTGTGCGCGCGCTTCCAGTCTTCACCTCGCGCGTCTCATCGGCAGGCTGTCAAGCGCATATTCAGGTATCTTACTTATGCACCCGATCTTGGTCTTTACTATTCAGCTTCATCATCTCTCGATTTATCTGGCTTTTCGGACGCCAACTTTGGTGGGTGCCAGTTGGATCGCAAGTCGACTTCCAGTACCTGCCAATTTCTCGGTTCTTCCCTTGTTTCTTGGTCTTCTCGAAAGCAATCTGGAGTTGCTCTTTCGACCACTGAGGCTGAGTATGTAGTTGCTGCTAGCTGCTGCTCACAGTTGGTTTGGATGATTTCCACTCTGCGAGATTTTGGGTTGTTTTTTCCTACTAGAGTTCCATTGTTTTGCGATAGCACCAGTGCTATTAGTGTAGGGAAAAACCCTTGTCTCCATTCAAAAACCAAACACACTGATGTGCGCTTTCACTTTCTGAGGGATCAATATGAGAAAGGTGTCATTGACCTTGTTCATGTTGATACCCATCATCAGTTGGCTGACATTTTCACCAAACCCCTAGATCAGTCCACCTTTGAGCGTTTACGAGGGGATTTGGGTGTTGTGTATCCTTTCTAGGATATTTTGCGTCAGTTTTTCTTCTTCTTTACTCTTCTCTTGAGTCTTTTTGTGTGTGTTCATATCTTGCATATTCACATATCACACCTCTGAGCCTGCTTCTGTTATATGATTGAACTGCTTTACTTAGTCTAGCTGGTACATGCTTTTGATTACTTGTCAATGATCATGCTTTGGTTCAGTTCACTTGATATGTCTGATATTTGTCATATGCATGGCTTTTATGCTTTAAACTTGAAAAAATGATCACCATTGCTTCTGGTAACTAGCATGTGTAGGCTGAATGCTTTTGCTATCTGTTACATGCCCTGTAGCTAGTTCCTCACATAGATGCAGATATGCAACTTGGACATCTTTATGCTTTAACATGGAAAATGTGCTATAAAAATGATAAAAAAAATCAAAAATCAATGAAAATTCCATGCCTTTTTATGCTTGAGTTGAAAAGATCCAAGTGGGTTTGCTTTGTCGCATTGCATTGTTCTGGACTGCATACCATAGCACTTTGGTATGAACTAGGACAATGTAGTGTATGCCAAGACCAATGTCTTAAGCTTTTGATGGTCCAGATCTGGCCTAGGCTTGACTTGGTCGGTTAGCATAAGGTTTGACATGCAAATAACCCCTGGCATAAATGGAAAAGAGAAAAGAAAAAGCATGAAAATTGAAATGATAACAAGTTTTGCTGGAGCACTTTGTTTTGGAAAATGCTTATCTTGGTAGATATCAGTTAGTTTTTGCATCTCATGCTTTACCTTGCTTGTTAACTGGAAAATGTGGTGATGCTTTTGTTTGCAAAACCTGAAAAATGCGTGCTAATGACTTTCTTTAGATATCATCTGTTGCACTGATCATGCCATGTGTCTTAGACAATATGTCTTTTGCTCTACTTGTTAGATGTTGTAATTGCAGTCAATCATATCTGAGAAGCATGCTTTATTCACTCCACCTGCACTCCAGTTACATTCATTGCATATTTTGAGGGGAAGTTGCAGTTCAGGGGGAGTCTGTGTCTCTTTTGAGTGCTTGATGAGTTCACTTGTCAACAAGGGGGAGAAAATTTGGGATCAGAGTTTAAGGGGGAGTTTTTTGTTTCGCTCTCGCTTGTTTCTTACTCTGCTGATATCCTTGTTGTTCTGAAATCGCACTCATTTTGAGCCTTTTACATTCTGGTTAACCATAATGACCGCTTCTTGCTTTTGTTCAGCTTTTGGTCATTAGGGTTAAACTTTTACCTTATTTTCTTCTTCTTTGTTTTCTTGTGCTTTGTTTTCGTGTTTCCACATTTGTTCACAGGTGCTGAAGAGCTGAAGAAGAGGTGTGTTGACAATGCACTCATCAAGGGGGAGATTGAGGAGCCATGCTGAATAGCGTGGGCCTCATAGCTCCAGAAGAGATGAGTCATTGTCAATGATAGTCAAAGAGGACAGAAGAAGAGAGGAGATCTACTGTTTCATGGGCCGCGTGTGACTCAGGTACACGGGCAGCGAGCGACTGTCGGGCAGAGGAGGCTACGAAGTTGGGTTGGCCCAATCTAGGTACATGGGCCAGAAGCAGCAGAAGACCCACTAGGCTGTTGACCAGGATTGACTCAGGTACACGGGCGGTGAGCGATTGCCGGGCTGAGAGAGCTACGGTGTCGGGCCGGCCCAATCCGGGTACCTGGTGAAAATTCGGTGGAGGCTTTATTAGTTTTGGCACAAAACTGACAACCGTCGATCTTGTATCTGACTGTCCAGAAAAGAAGCCGTAGTCGTTACGAAAGCTGAGCTTCCGGATAAGTCATTTGTATCTCTAGGCCCACAGTCAGTCAGTCGAGTCTGTAAAAAATCCTAAGGGCAGTTGAGTCTTTTCCTTTATTTTAGCGTCTGTAAAAAACCCTAAGGGGTTGGTGGAATATTCTAGGTCATTGGGCAGCCTATAAATAGGGCCCCAATCCCTAGGGTTGGACTACCCCTTCTAGAATTCACTTTTTAATCCATTGGGTCATTTTGTCTCCCACGGTTCTCTCTCCTACTGTGCGCCGCCAGGTGCTTGTTCATTGCATTTTGGCTTGCATTTACTCTATTCCAGTTAGATTGAATCTTCTGTTCTTGTTGAAGTGCGTGCATTGATTTCTCTGATTCAGAAGCTTCAGTTCGTTTGTGTGATATTGATTTTATTCCTGAGAAGGTGTCTCTGGATGCTTCTGTTCTTCACGTGAGGAGTACTAGTTCATACTGGTTGCAAGTAGTACTACTACACTGTAGCAACAGTACACTAGTAGTCAGGCTCTGCTTTTTCTGCGTAGCTTTTTGATCGGAGCAGATAGGGGTGAACACCTTTTCTGGCTGTTTCTGGTGAAACCCCTTCTCTCTGTTCGAAGTCCCTCAGCTCCGTGAGGCAGGCTTCGATCTGACATCCTCGAAGGCTTCATTTGGACTTCAACTTCGTTCTTTGCACTTTGTCAGCTTCACATACTTCGTTAGTCTATGCGAAGGTATTCTCAGTCTTGAGCTGTTCGAAGTTAATACTTCAACAGGCTTCAAAGTTAGCTTCGAAGCTAGTCTCTCTGATAGACTTCGCTCAGAGTTTGCAGCTGTCTGTTTCGAAGGTCTAAATGTGTTCGTTTGAAGTTAGTCTGTTTGAAGGTAGAGTGTAGGCTTCGTGTTGGTCTTTCTACCGTGTGTCGGGCTTCGTCTAGCTTTCGAAGGTTGTTTTTCTGTGCGTTGTGTTCGAAGCTCTGTTCGAAGGTTGTGCTTCGAAGTAATTTGTTCAAAGCAAGCTTCGTTACTCTCGTACGTTGCTTCGAAGCATACTTCACACTTTTCACTTGAGCTAGGCTAGACCAATCTAACCGTCGGCACGTATCCGTGAACCTTCGCTCGTCTTCGACAACCATCTCCGAAGCAGGCTTCGACCAGCGACGCAGGCTTCGACCTCCGAAGCAGACCTCGACCGGCGAAGCAGGCTTCGCCAAGTTCCGAACAGGAGACAAATTTGAACAGCAACTTCTCTTTTCATTCTTAGTGCACTTAGATTGCTTTACTGAGAAGTTTATCTTGTCTTGTCTCGTGTACTCTGTTTATCTGTCTATTAGCACTACATTGGCACTTCTCTATTGATCAACAGTTGCTTCTAGGCTAGATACCTTTAGACTTAGGCTATCTGTTCATTCTTTGCTGTTTAGTCTTTAGAGGTGTGTTGGGTATTGGGAGAAGGCCATTGATTCGAAAGAATTTTTAGGCGCCCATTCACCCCCCCCTCTGGTCGCTACTTTCGGTCCTACACAGGTGGAGGTACTAGCTTCCTTGAGAGAGGAGCTAGCTGATATTCAGAACGAGAACTTTTACCTCCGTCGGATCTTGAGTTGGATTAGTGCCAGAGAGCCACAACTTGGCATGATGATCCAACAGTTCAAGAGGTAGGATGGGTTTGGGGTAGGTTACACCTATAGCAAGGCTGATTTTGAGAGTGCCGTTAGCCGAGCAGTGGAGTGGAGTAAGATGACTCCTGAATAGAGATATCCCAAGACTCAGTCCACCGAGTCTTTTCAGGTTAGTCAGCCCAAGGATGGAGTGTTCCAAGAACAACCTAAAGCTCCACCCAAGAAGCTGATCTGGGTCCCAAAGCCTAAACCTTTCCACACTTCTCTTGACTCTTTACCTGGACCCTCACACACCAAAGATTCTACACCCAACACCACCAAGCCTAAGAATCCCAAGCCTCAACCACATTCCAAGAAGCCTACCTATCACTGTGAGTTTTGTCAGAGAGACGGGCATCTTGAGGAGTTTTGCTTCAGGAGGAAGCGGGTTGAGAGAGCAGAGAGAGCTCGAAGTGGGTAGGAGCAGTTCTACCAGCAGGGTGGTAGACAGAGAGTCCCTCGACGTGGAGAGAGGCTAGAGGCTAGGCCACAACGTGTAGGTGGTGGTAGAGGAGACGCCTTTCATGACCGTGCTCTGGAGGGTGGTTTTCGTTCCAGCAGAGCTCCAGGTCGTTTTGGATACGGTTTTGGACCTCGTGGCCGTGATTTTAGGTAGAACAGAGGACCACACTTTGAGCCGCGTTTTGGTCTAGAACCAAATGATTCCTTCTGCTTTCCTACTTACGAGCAGATGGCTCGTGTAGCGCCCCGATTTATCGAAATCGGAACATTATTAAATTTCATAAGAAAAACAATAATACAAGAGGTTCATCATGCGACAACGTACATACGACAAGCATTCATGGTACGCAGACCATATTATTACATAAGCATTGAAATAAAAATAGTAATAAAAGTAAATAGCATGACAAACTTCTTCTTCAGGATCTTTGCTTGACTGGGTCGCTACTCCAGACCGTCTTCATAGTAGACATCCTCTGTGGGGTCCAACGGGTATGAGTACAAAAAGTACTCAACAAGCCACCGCAAATGCAAATAATAATGCAGGATAATAAACAAGGAAGGGTAATGGCTAACAGTGCGGAAAGTACATTTTCGGTTATTGCATTTAGTGTAATCAAGTTTAATCATACGGAAAAGTAAACATGAGCATCAACATCATCTCCTAACTCGAGGAGTACGTTTTACCTCCTCGCACAACAGTCCTTACATGTCAAATCATCATGCACATACATATTCAAAGTAACCTAACTGTGGGATGTCACGCAACCCGCCCTTGACCGTGGGCTCGGCTTTTTGAAAAGATTTAAGACTCTAATCAGAGATGTTCTACTGTACCCACAAGGCACGCACTCATCCCAAATGAGATGACCCATACCACAGGAACTCGTGCCAAAACCTTAGCATGAAATGCTCCAAGCGATAACCACCTGCTCTAGGTTTCGTCGGCGCGCCGGGCCGCATCCCGACTAACGTCGCACCCCCTTTTGCACCACATTGGTACAAGCCACCCGCAGGTGCTGCTTGACCCATCTCCAAATGGTGGCCTCGGTTTGGAACACTCCATACTTTAGTTAGGACTTACCCATTAGACTTGTGGTTAGTACGGAAGTGTATTGCAACTGATCCCTCAGACCGGTCCTTATAGTGCCCCGGGTGGTACCGACCAATGCCCTAGCTTGCACCCAGAACCCACCATGCATACACTCACAACCATAATTCATCACCGACAGAATTCCAAGGATAAGAAGTAACGGGGATCATATAGTAGAACCATTTTGCTACGACTCATTTTTATCCTATAGCGATCGTGTCAATACATTGGACACTAGCTAATAACATTTATCATATGGTGACAAGGAGTTTAGGCTAGAGAGCATGGCTTGGGTTGCACATCAAGGTCGGGGGATCCTAAATAAATATAGTGTAAGGGTTTCATGTGACTAATGCATGTATAACCTATGTGTTTTAGCGATAATTTAATAAAACATGGGTTCAATATGCTCAAAAGATTGGTTTGGTGACTTGCCTTGCTCAGCGAAAGGCGAGGGAGGGACTTCCGGGAAGTATTCCGGCTCCTCGACAACGTCGTAGTCTTTTCAATATAATAAAGTAAAATAAAATGAACACAACATTCAATCAAACAATATAATATTACATGATAAGCACATAGGTTAAAGTTGGTTTGATTAAAAATAAATTTAGTTGTTAAGGTTCTGAAATTTATTTCATAAATAATTTTAAAGGAATTAAAATGAAAAGTTGTCCTTTTTAGAAAGGGGTGTTTAAATGTGAATAGTTTCATATTAAGTTTCCTAATAAATTTTGAAATGGAAAGTTCATGTTAATTTAATGGTTTTCAGTACATGGACAGAAAGGAATAAATATAAATTTTTCTGAAGTTTAAATATTTGAATTTGTATTTTAACCCTAAAGGCATTTGAATATTCATTTGAATAAACATGAAATGTCCAAAGTAAACCTACTGTTTTTATTGCATAAACATGTAGAGAATAATATTATGAATTTTCTGAAATTGGAATGGCAATTTTTTGAGTTCAAATGCGCCAGATATGAATTTTACAAGTTTTAAACCTTTTCTGGAATTTATTTTCAAATTTAAATCCCCTCGGGTCCACGGTGAGCCAGGCCCACGGTGAACCCGCGCACTGTGCGCGTATGCCGGATCGATCTGGACCGTTGGATCCAGATCCAACGCGCGTGGGTGAGGCGGGGCGCTTAAGTGATAACGGACGACCAAGATTAAAACGCGCGAAAGGGTACCACGTGGACGCACGAGATCGCGCGCGGGTTTTAAATGGAAATGAACGTGCGAGATTAAAACGTAACACTTTGGCCAGATTCGACGGTGCGGATTAGATCGCGCACGTGGACTCACAGGCGTCGTCCGATCGCGATCGCACGGTCGGGATCAGATCCGACACGGCACGGGTACTTGACCCGTGCCCGTCATTGAGAAACCATGTTGAAGTATATGGTTTTGATATCCAGATGTGATGAGTGATTGTCAACGGAAGTCAAAGGAAGGGAGAGATGAAGACCTGCCGAGTCTGAGGCGCATGTGACTCAGGTACACGGGTAGTGAGCGACGGCCGGGCAGAGGAGCCGCGGAGTCGGGCTGACCCAATCCGGGTACATGGCTAGGAGCGGCAGATGATCCATTGGTCTGTTGACTGGGTTTGACTCAGGCACACGGGCGGTGAGCGATTGCCGGGCTGAGGAAGCCACGGGGTCGTGTTGGCCCAATCCGGGTACCCGGCGCGAAGACGGTGGACGCTTTGTCAGTTTCAGCGCAAAACTGACAATCTATCATTAATTCGTTTTTAGGATATTAATATTTAGGTTTTAAGTTTAGAATATTTTTATTTGAGTCAGGTGATTTTTCTAAGAATATTTTAGTATTTTTCAGAATTTATTTTAGAGTCAGTTTATTTTACCCGAGGGTAAAGTAGTCTTTTCATGTATTAGGATTTGCCTATAAATAGGCCCCTATCCCCTTGGGGATAGATGACTGTTTTCATCAGAGATCAATCTAAAGTCCAGTTTTCTATCGTCATTCTATTTCTCCCGAGATCAATCTAGAGTTTAACTTTTTCTGTTCGGTTTTTCATCTTCTTTACCAGCGTCTGTTTATTTCTGCTATAGTGCGTCCGGCCATTGTTTCTCCGTGTAGTTTTTCAGCTGAGGAGCAGTTTCCAGGCGTGGGGCCAGCCGTACAGCGGCGGCAGGAATTGGCGCTGACGCCGTGGCTGACGCAAGGAGAACGACAACAGCACTAGGCCGCAGGGCTCAGCACGGAAGCTACGGCGGCGCAGGGCTGGCGCAAGCGGCGCGATGTCACGACGTTTTTTGGTGGAGCTTTTCCTGGCGGTCACAGCACGTGGAGATTGGTTTTGTGATCCGGTTTTTCTGGATGCAGATTTGTTTCCTTCCTTGTTTGCACGCAAACCGAGGCGCGGCCACATATTTGTTGCTCCTGTAGTTTTTGTTTCACGCCGGTGTATGCATGCAGGTAAAAAGTTTTAATCCCCTATTTTTGGTAGATCAATTTTTAGAGATAATCATTTATTAATTAATTAGCTGAAAATCTGTTTAGAATTTTCGTGGGTAATTTAATCTGCTAGAATAATTTTTAGTACTCGCATATTTTTATTGAAATATCTTTTAATCTGCTCGTGTAAAAAGAAAAATTATTTTTAGTCGCAACAATATTTTATTCTAGATTTACATGAAATATTTTAGGTTTATTTCTGAATTAATTTCTGGATGATCCATGTTTTTATTTAGTTGATTAATATTTTATTTTTAGACCGCAACCTAAATATTTTATTAATTTATTTAGGTATCTTGCTTACATCATTAAATTTTTTCTAGTACCAATTTTATTTACTACAGTATTTATATTTAGTTTATCTTTAATTTCATTTTAATTAGCACACCGGTCATTTGTAAGCTAGACAACTTTAATTCATGAAATCTGCTTTGCAATTATTATTTATCTGGTTAAGTTTATTTGGGTGGTGGGATTAAAATATAGTTTAGCAAGAAATTTTTAGGCGCCCATTCACCCCCCCTTTGGTCGCTACTTTTGGTCCTACAGTCGTCTTCTCCGGCGACGGCGAGTGGGCCAGAGGCCACGGCGAGCGACGGCGGTCGTGCCTAAGGCCTAAAATGGAAAGAGGACATCGCGGGGATCATGAGGGTACCCTTGCGGTGAAGAAAGGTCGACGGAGCGAGGCCGGCGACGAGCGGAGGCGACGAAGGTGTTCGGGTCCTTGGCGGCGACGGCGATCCGGCGGGGTTTGACGTCGACGGAGGGGCGGCCGAGGTTGGTGTCATCCTTGCGGTCGCAGCAGTGCGGTCGGCGGGGACGGAGAAGGACTCCGGCGACGGAGAGCGACGGCTGGAGTGGGGGCGGTGGTGGTGCGCTAAAACTCGGAGTGAGGGCGTTCTGTGCGTTCTCACAACGTGTAAGCGTGGGGGTGAAATGCGGGTGGCCAGGGGGTTTAAATAGGGTCACCGGCGGGGGCAGAGGGGGCGCAATTGGCGGTGGCCGAGGGTTAACGCGTTTAAACGCCGGCGAGGTTCGGGTGGCATGTAGATTCATTGAATCGGGACGCAATCGGGCTGGTTTTAATGGGGGAAACGGTCACCGGAGCGCGGGGGTTTGAATGTCGGGCTCAATTTGAGGAGAGGGGATCGGGGGCAACGGATCTGAGGCGCATTATTGCGTCGGCCAACGAGGGGGGGGGGGGGATTTGGGGGCGGATCTCGCGGAGACGAAGGATCTGACAGGCGGGGGCCACTGGCCAGCGGGCGCGGGTGCGCGAGGGAGAGAGCTGACGGGTGGGGCCGAGGCGTCGGGCGCGCGCGCGAAGAGGGGAGGGCTCGCTGACAGGCGGGACCCGGGTGTCAGTCCGAGCGCGCGGGAGGGAGTGGGCTGGGCCGGCCGAGAGAGAGAGAAAGGAGGAGGGAGGCCCGTTACTGTTTCCAAAACTTTTCTGAATAAAATAATTCCAGAAATTGGTTTAAAATAATAGGGTTGCTTCCAAAGTTGATAAAAATTTATAAAAATTCTCAAAAATATTTCTTGGTCTTGGGAGTTTATACAAAAATTTTCAGCTTCTGGTTTGGTCATTAACTCTATGTTGTAGTTAAAAAGGGTATAAAAGGGTATTAAAGGTATTTTCAGAAATATAAAATCCAGGAAATTGAATTAAATAATATTTTTATTGTTTTGGAAATTTGGGGTGTTACAAAGAATCTCGTCCTCGAGATTGGAACGTTACTCGAATAACTCAGGGTGTTGGGCTTTTAGTTCGTCTTCCTTTTCCCATGTAGCTTCTTCGGCGGGGTGGTTGTCCCACTAAACCTTAAGAAGCGAACTACACGACTCCTGGTTACCCTTTCTTTGGTTTCCAAGATCTTGAGGGGTTTCTCGATGTAGGTCAAGTCTTCTTGGACGTTGAGCTGTTGAAGATCGGCTTGCTCGGTGGGCACGCGAAGACACTTCTTCAACTGGGATACATGGAACACATCATGAACTCCTGCCAAAGATGGAGGCAGTTCAAGTTGATATGCCACTTCTCCTTGCCGTCGGAGGATCTGAAAAGGTCCGACGTAACGGGGTGCTAGCTTGCCTTTCATGTTGAACCTTTGAGTGCCCCGGAGAGGAGTGACTCGGAGATAGACATAATCACCCTCCTCAAAGGCTAGGTCTCTTCGACGGTTGTCGGCATAGCTCTTCTGCCGGGATTGGGCTGCCTTCAATCGATCTCTTATGATCTTGACCTTCTCTTCAGCTTCCCTTAACATATCGGTCCCAAACAGTTGTGACTCTCCGGTTTGATCCCCAAGTTCAGTCTTTCCATCTCCTTGTAAAGTAAAGGAGCCTGGTCCTGGATCATGATGGCGTTGCAATACCCTTTTCGACTAAGGGCGTCTGCCACCACATTTGCCTTGCCTGGATGATAATGGATGCCCAAGTCATAATCCTTGATCAGTTCCAACCATCTCCTTTGCCTGAGGTTCAGGTCCGGTTAGGTGAATATATACTTGAGGCTCTTGTGGTCGGTGAAGACCTCACACCGATTCCCCACAAGGTAATGTCTCCATATCTTCAGGGCATGAACCACGGCTGCTAACTCCAAGTCATGGGTCGAGTAGTTCAGCTCATGTGGTCTCAGCTGTCGGGAGGCGTAGGATATCACCTTCCCATCTTGTATTAAGACACATCCCAAACCTTGGCGAGAAGCATCGCAGTAGACTTGGAAGTCCTTCTGGATGTCTGGCAGGGTCAAGATCGGGGCTAACACGAGCTTCTTCTTGAGAGTCTAGAAGCTTTCTTCACAATCGGAAGTCCATTCAAACTTTACTTCTTTCTGAAGCAGTCTGGTCATTGGCTTGGCGATCTTGGAAAAATTCTCGATGAACCGGTGGTAGTATCCGGCCAATCCGAGAAAACTCCGGATCTCGGTCACGGTCGTAGGCTGCAGCCAGTTGGTTACTGCTTCCACGGTGGTTGGGTCCACTTCTATTCCTCTGGCAGATATGACATGGCCGAGGAACTTCACCTCAAATGACCAAAATTCGCACTTGCTGTATTTGGCGTACAACTGCTGTTCCCTTACCTTTCCGAGGGTCAGGCGGAGGTGGGTCTCGTGTTCTTCCTTGGTCTTGGAGTAGACAAGTATATCGTCAATGAATACCACGATGAACTTATCCAAGAACTCCATGAATACATTGTTCATCATGTTCATGAAAAAGGCCGGGGCATTCGTGAGTCCGAACGACATCACTGTATACTCGTAGAGTCCGTAGCGGGAGGTGAAGGCAGTCTTGGGTATGTCCTCTTCTCTAATACTCAATTGGTGATAACCTGACCTGAGGTCAATCTTGGAAAACACCGAGGATCCCTTCAGTTGATCGAACAGGTCATCGATCCGAGGCAATGGGTACTTGTTCTTGATGGTTACGTCGTTCAGGGCTCTATAGTCCACACACATCCTCTTGGTCTTGTCTTTCTTCATGGCAAAGATGACCGGTGCACCCCAGGGTGAGGTACTCGGTCGAATGTACCCTTTCTGCTCTAGGTCTTCGATGTTGCTCTTGACTTCGGCTAGTTCAATAGCGGCCATCCGGTATGGGCGCTTGGAGATTGGAGTGGTCCCGGGGACAAGTTCGATTCTGAATTCAATGTCCCGCTTGGGAGGCATTCCTGGTAGGTCTTCAGGGAAGACGTCCATAAACTCCTTGACTATGGGTACTTCTTCGAGAGCTAGCGAATGAAGGGACGCTTCGAGTGGTTTGCGGCTGGTCATCCGAAAGGTGATGGCTGCGCCTTCAGGGTTGGTCACTGTG
Organism: Zizania palustris; assembly: GCA_019279435.1. NCBI lineage: Eukaryota > Viridiplantae > Streptophyta > Magnoliopsida > Poales > Poaceae > Zizania > Zizania palustris. Next base: position 15,269,744 of record JAAALK010000287.1, on the reverse strand, counting down.
ACGGACTTGTTTGCACAATCGATCACTCCCTTATGCTTCATCAACCAATCCATCCCTAGGATGAGGTCGAGTCCGGTGCACTTTATGAGGACTGGCTCGGCCCGGAATAATACTCCTTTGATCTCTATCTGAACCTTAGGGCTGTATGAGCGGGCTAAGGTTCTATTGCCTGGAGTGGCAATCACCATGGGGACGGATAGAGGGAGTACATCCAGTTCGTTGATTTTCACAAAATCTTCTGAGACGAAGGAGTGTGTTGCTCCAGAGTCAAATAATATTACGGCTGGTACGGAATTCACTGTGAACGTACCAAGCACGACTTCAGGAGCCTCCTGAGCTTCCTCCGCGTTGATGTGTTTGACGCGGGCACGTACCGCCTGGTTAGGTGCCGCGCCTTGGGGCTGCTTGGGGTGAGGACACTGGTGCGAATAGTGCCCTTCCTTGCGGCAGTTGAAGCAGACGACCGGCCTTCCTTGGCGATCCTTCAAGATCGGGGCTTTGGCGGCTGATGTCGGCTGAGCGGCCGGAGCGGGTGGAGCAGGGCGAGGATGCCCAGCGTTGGATCCACCGGCGGCGTGGGGTGGCCTGTAGGCGGGCCGAGGATGGTAGGCGGGCGCTGGTGGCGAAGGGACGAAGCGGGGCCTTTGAGAGTTCACCTGCTGATGCTTGAAGGCGATCATCTTTCTCTTCTTGAGGTCCAACTTGTTCTGCTCGGTCTCTTGGATGAGCGCTTTGTTGACTAGCCGTTGGAAGTCGGCGTAGTCAGTGGCGACGAGCTGGATGGACAGCTCATCCTTAAGTCCCCGGAGGAACTTGGCTTGGCGGAGGGCGTCGGTGCGCACTTCTTCCGGTGCGTAGCGGGCGAGGCGGTTGAACTCATGGAGATACTCCATGACAGTCTGACTGCCCTGGTGCAGGTCGCGAAACTCCTGCTGCTTCACTGCGATGACTCCGGCGGGGACGTGGGTGGCACGAAAGGCGATGGTGAACTCCGCTCATGTCACCACGTGGTCCTCTGGCTGGGACTCACGGTAGTTGTCCCACCATTCGGCGGCGGGACCCTAGAGCTAGTGAGTGGCGAAGGCCACTCGCTCCCGGTCGGTGCAGGGAAGGAGATCAAGCTTCTTCCCAATGGTGCGGATCCAATCTTCGGCCTCCATGGGGTTGGTGGTGCTTGAGAAGATGGGTGGGCGCACGCGCAGAAACTCCGAGAGTTGTGGAGCGGGTGCGGGTGCTGGTGCGCGAGGGGCAGGTTCCCCGTGCTGCAGTCGGTCCAACTGAGCTTGTTGGTGCTGCATTTGGGTAAGGAGGGCGGTGATCAGCTGGTTCTGGTTCGCCATCATCTCCGCCAAGGTAGGGTGGTTGGCGGATGGCGACCCAGACTGACGCGGGCCCGTCGCACCCCAGTTGGGTACAACACCCTCGGGCGCGTCACGGCTTCCTCCTTCACCGTTGTTGGAGCCAGTGTTCTGGTGGTCGGCCATTTTCTGAATATACGAGGTTATAAGGCAAAAAGATGATGAAACAATAATACAATCACAAATACCTCGTAAGGCTCATGCATATATATGAAGTGGAGAAAATTGTTCATTACAATCAAGCTTTTATTCCATCCACAACACACTCGTTGTGGATAGCACCACATACAAAATTCTGCTTTATTTAAAATAGCGGCCTCTAACGCCTACTCGCCACCGGAGGCGGTCTCCGTGCTCTCGGAACCACGAGTACGCGGCTCCAGAGGGATGGTGGGCTCGAGAAAGTTCTCAATGATGGAGTCGGAGACGAGGCCGGGGCGTGGTGCAGGGGCGCTGGTGGAGGGTTTGGCGGGGGAGGGGTGTGGCGCGATCCTCTTGGGGCGAGGGAGGGGCTCACGGATGGGCTTCTTCTTCCTCAGAAGGAGAGGAACCATCTCCGCAATATCCTTCTACAGCTGCATGATCTTGCGCTGCAGCTCGCCGTTATGCTGGATCAAGTTCTTCGTCTCCTCACGAAGAAACTCAACCGCCTCATGGTGCTCATCGGCGTCGAGCACCGCCTCGGTATGGAGGTCGTCCATAGCCTGCAGAAGACGCGACTGCCGGGCCATGACCGGATCACGCACGGAGTGAACTCCGAGGTAGATGCTACGGTGGGCGCCAGGAGTACGCTTCGGCACAAGCCAGAAGGACGAGTTCTGAAGACGATCGTCGTAGATCATCCTTAGCTCCATGAGGGCCTGGAGAGCGACTCGTTGGCACGCGACGTCGAAAGTCGGGCCCCCAAGTGCGGTGGTGTAGGGTGGCAGGTGCTCTCCAGAGCCGTGGATGGTGAGGGAGACGTCATAAGGTCCGGCGAACTCGTCGGGGTACACTCCTTGGAATTCGGGCTCGAAGAGGAACCCAAGGAATGTGAGCATCATACGGAGCTCCCGGACGAAACCCTCGTAGTGGCGGCAGTAACTGTGGACTTGGTAGACAGGCATCTACAAAACAGCAAGTTGAATAAAAGTGAGGGGAGGAACAGAGTTTATAAAGTAGGTTTTCGAGAAATAATTTACTGCAGCTAGTGGCTAGGCGGGTCCGTTTGGCTTCCTACAGTCAAGTCGGCTCTGATACCATCTTTTAGCGCCCCGATTTATCAAAATCGGAACATTATTGAATTTCATAAGAAAAACAATAATACAAGAGGTTCATCATGCGACAACGTACATACGACAAGCATTCATGGTACGCAGACCATATTATTACATAAGCATTGAAATAAAAATAGTAATAAAAGTAAATAGCATGACGAACTTCTTCTTCAGGATCTTTGCTTGATTGGGTCGCTACTCCAGACCGTCTTCATAGTAGACATCCTCTGTGGGGTCCAACGGGTATGAGTACAAAAAGTACTCAACAAGCCACCGCAAATGCAAATAATAATGCAGGATAATAAACAAGGAAGGGTAATGGCTAACAGTGCGGAAAAGTACATTTTCGGTTATTGCATTTAGTGTAATCAAGTTTAATCATACGGAAAAGTAAACATGAGCATCAACATCATCTCCTAACTCGAGGAGTACGTTTTACCTCCTCGCACAACAGTCCTTACATGTCAAATCATCATGCACATACATATTCAAAGTAACCTAACTGTGGGATGTCACGCAACCCGCCCTTGACCGTGGGATCGGCTTTTCGAAAAGATTTAAGACTCTGATCAGAGATGTACTACTGTACCCACAAGGCACGCACTCATCCCAAACGAGATGACCCATACCACGGGAAATCGTGCCAAAACCTCAACATGAAATGCTCCAAGCGATAACCACCCGCTCTAGGTTTCGCCGGAGCGCCGGGCCGCATCCCGGCTAACGTCGCACCCCCTTTTGCGCCACATTGGTACAAGCCACCCGCAGGTGCTGCTTGACCCATCTCCAAATGGTGGCCTCAGTTTGGAACACTCCATACTTTAGTTAGGACTTACCCATTAGACTTGTGGTTAGTACGGAAGTGTATTGCAACGGATCCCTCAGACCGGTCCTTATAGTGCCCCGGGTGCTACCGACCAATGCCCTAGCTTGCACCCGGAACCCACCATGCATACACTCACAACCATAACTCATCACCGACAGAATTCTAAGGATAAGAAGTAACGGGGATCATATAGTAGAACAATTTTGCTACGATTCATTTTTATCCTATAGCGATTGTGTCAATACATTGGACACTAGCTAATAACATTTATCATATGGTGACAATGAGTTTAGGCTAGAGAGCATGGCTTGGGTTGCACATCAAGGTCGGGGGATCCTAAATAAATATAGTGTAAGGGTTTCATGTGACTAATGCATGTATAACCTATGTGTTTTAGCGATAGTTTAGTAAAACATGGGTTCAATATGCTCAAAAGATTGGCTTGGTGACTTGCCTTGCTCAGCGAAAGGTGAGGGAGGGACTTCCGGGAAGTATTCCGGCTCCTCGACGGCGTCGTAGTCTTTTCAATATAATAAAGTAAAATAAAATGAACACAACATTCAATCAAACAATATAATATTACATGATAAGCACATAGGTTAAAGTTGGTTTGATTAAAAATAAATTTAGTTGTTAAGGTTCTGAAATTTATTTCATAAATAATTTTAAAGGAATTAAAATGAAAAGTTGTCCTTTTTAGAAAGGGGTGTTTAAATGTGAATAGTCTCATATTAAGTTTCCTAATAAATTTTGAAATGGAAAGTTCATGTTAATTTAATGGTTTTCAGTACATGGACAGAAAGGAATAAATATAAATTTTTCTGAAGTTTAAATATTTGAATTTGTATTTTAACCCTAAAGGCATTTGAATATTCATTTGAATAAACATGAAATGTCCAAAGTAAACCTACTGTTTTTATTGCATAAACATGTAGAGAATAATATTATGAATTTTCTGAAATTGGAATGGCAATTTTTTGAGTTCAAATGCGCTAGATATGAATTTTACAAGTTTTAAACCTTTTCTGGAATTTATTTTCAAATTTAAATCCCCTCGGGTCCACGGTGAGACAGGCCCACGGTTAACCCGCGCACTGTGCGCGTACGCCGGATCGATCTGGACCGTTGGATCCAGATCCAACGCGCGCGAGCGAGGCGGGGCGCTTAAGTGATAACGGACGGCCAGGATTAAAACGCGCGAAAGGGTATCACGTGGACGCACGAGATCGCGCGCGGGTTTTAAATGGAAATGAACGTGCGAGATTAAAACATAACGCTTTGGCCAGATCCGACGGTGCGGATTAGATCGCACACGTGGACTCACAGGCGTCGTCCGATCGCGATCGCACGGTCGGGATTAGATCCGACACGGCACGGGTACTCGACCTGTGCCGGTCGTCTTCTCCGGTGACGGCGAGCGGGCCAGAGGCCACGGCGAGCGACGGCTGTCGTGCCTAAGGCGTAAAATGGAAAGAGGACATCGCGGGGATCACGAGGGTACCCTTGCGGTGAAGAAAGGTCGACGGAGCGAGGCCGGCGACGAGCGGAGGTGACGAAGGTGTTCGGGTCCTTGGCGGCGACGGCGATTCGGCGGGGTTTGATGTCGACGGACGGGCGGCCGAGGTTGGTGTCATCCTTGCAGTCGCAGCGGTGCGGTCGGTGGGGACGGAGAAGGACTCTGGCGACGGTGAGCGATGGCTGGAGTGGGGGCGGTGGTGGTGCGCTAAAACTCGGAGTGAGGGCGTTCTGTGCGTTATCGCAACGTGTAAGTGTGGGGGTGAAATGCGGGTGGCCAGGGGGTTTAAATAGGGTCACCGGCGGGGGCAGAGGGGGCGCAATTGGCGGTGGCCGAGGGTTAACGCGTTTAAACATCGGCGAGGTTCGGGTGGCATGCAGATTCATCGAATCGGGACGCAATCAAGCTGGTTTTAATGGGGGAAACGGTCACCGGAGCGCGGGGGTTTGAATGACAGGCTCAATTTGAGGAGAGGGGGTCGGGGGCAACGGATCCGAGGCGCATTATTGCATCGGCCGGCGAGGGGGGGGGGATTTGGGGGCGGATCTCGCGGAGGCGAAGGATCTGACAAGCGGGGGCCACTGGCCAGCGGGCGCGGGTGGCGCGAGGGATAGAGCTGATGGGTGGGGCCGAGGCGTCGGGCACGCGCGCGAAGAGGGGAGGGCTCGCTGACAGGCGAGACCCGGGTGTCAGTCCGAGCGCGCGGGAGGGAGTGGGCTGGGCCAGCCGGGAGAGAGAGAAAGGAGGAGGGAGGCCCGTTACTGTTTCCAAAACTTTTCTGAATAAAAATAATTCCATAAATTGGTTTAAAATAATAGGGCTGCTTCCAAAGTTGATAAAAATTTATAAAAATTCTCAAAAATATTTCTTGGTATTGGGAGTTTATACAAAAATTTTCAGCTCCTGGTTTGGTCATTAACTCTATGTTGTAGTTAAAAAGGGTATAAAAGGGTATTAAAGGTATTTTCAGAAATATAAAATCCAGGAAATTGAATTAAATAATATTTTTATTGTTTTGGAAATTTGGGGTGTTACAGCTCGACACTTGTTTAGCTCTTTTGCTAAACCTGGCGTCGGACCGTTTGCTCCCACTCATGACCATTGATCTTACAGGATCGAGGACTGGAGGACGTGTGGATCATGGATTCAGGATGTTCTCGCCACATGACAGGACACCGCAGATGGTTCTCCAGCCTCACTCCCCCGAGCTCCAAGGAGTACATCACTTTCGGGTACAGTGGTCAAGGGAAGGTACAAGGTATTGGGTCGATTCGCATCTCTGATCATTTCTCTTTGAAGAATGTTGCTTTGGTTGGAAACTTGAATTTTAATTTGATTTCTATTTCGCAACTTCTTGAGGATGGTTTAGAGGTTCGCTTTAAGAAGGGCATGTCTTCTGTTGTTGATTCTAGAGGATCCTTGGTTTGCCAGATCTTACCGTTCGGTAAGGTTTTCGTATTGATTTCTCTAGTTCTTTTGGCTCTTCTCGCTGTTTGATTGCTGGATCCTCCTCTGAGATCTGGAAGTGGCATAGGAGGTTAGGTCATTTGAGTTTTGATCTGCTAGTCAGATTGAGCTCCATGGACCTTATCCGAGGATTGCCCAAACTGAAGATGGAGAAGGATCTAGTTTGCCATCCCTGTCATCATGGGAAAATGGTTGCCGCTTCTCACGCACCTGTGACTCAGGTGATGACTTCGTACCCGGGAGAGCTGTTACACATGGATACAGTTGGTCCAGCTCGAGTACGCTCAGTCGGTGGGAAGTGGTACACGCTTGTGATAGTTGACGATTTTTCTCGATTCTCGTGGGTTTTCTTTCTGGAGTCTAAGGATGAGGCTTTTCAGTTTGTCCATGACCTGATTTTGAAGCTGGAGAACGAGAATAATAGTCGGATTCGAGCAATTCGTTTGGACAACGGCTCTGAGTTTAAGAACTCTTAGTTCGTCAGCTTCTGTAGTGGTCAGGGTCTTGATCATTAGTTTTCTGCCCCTTACACTCCCCCACAGAACGGTGTTGTGGAACGAAAGAACCGCACACTGGTTGAGATGGCCAGGACGATGCTCGATGAGCATAGGACTCCTAAGCGCTTTTGGGCTAAAGCCATGAACACGACTTGCTATCTGGCCAACCGCATTTTTCTTAGAGCTTACTTAGGTAAGACATCATATGAGTTGCGGTTTGGTAGACAGCCCAACGTAAGTCACTTGCGAGCGTTTGGTTGCAAGTGCTTTGTGCTCAAGAAGGGAGGGCATTTGGACAAGTTTGAATCTCGTTGTTGGGATGGAGTTTTTCTTGGTTATGCTTTGCATTCTCGAGGCTTTCGTGTTTTGATGAGTCCATGCCTTTGCTGACTCCTTTTGAGCTTTCTGGAGATGATGAGCTTGGAGAGACCATCTTCGAGGAAGATGATGACACTCCTGCTGTTGATGAGGGTGGGCCTTCTGCACAGCCTGCAAACCCCACACCTTTTGAGACTTCGACTGAGGACGAGGACGTACCTCTGATCACTCCTTCAACGTCAAGCAGCCCCCCCGATTTTGAGAACCCTAAGTTTCCTCAACATGTTTTCAAGTTGCAGAAAGCGTTATACGGTCTGAAGCAAGCCCCCAGGGCTTGGTATGATCGCTTAAAGTAGTTTTTGTCGCGGAACGGTTTTGTAATGGGGTCTATGGACAAAACTCTTTTCTTGCTCAGAGCTGGTTCAGACTTATTGGTTGCTCAGATTTACGTGGACGATATTATTTTTGGTGGTTCTACTAATGAGCTTGTGTCTAAGTTTTTTGAGCAGATGCACAGAGAGTTTGAGATGAGTCTCATGGGTGAGCTCAAGTACTTCTTAGGGCTCCAGATCAAGCAGACCAAGGACGACATCTTCATCCACTAGGGCAAGTACACACAGGACATGCTAAAGAAATTTGACTTTGGTGGAGAGCTGAAGCCACAGATGACACCAATGGGTACATTTGGCGGCCTGGACAAGGACGGCGTCAAGGTCAATGAGAGAGAGTATCGAGGGATGATCAGATCGTTGCTATACTTGAATACGACGAGACTGGACATTCAGTTTGCCGTGGGTGTGTGCGCGTGTTTTCAGTCTTCACCACGCGCATCTCACCGGCAGGCTGTCAAGCATATATTCAGCTACCTTACTTATGCTCCTGATCTAGGTCTTTACTATTCTGCATCATCGTCTCTTGATTTATCTAGTTTTTTGGACGTGGATTTCGGTGGGTGCCGGCTGGATCACAAGTCGACTTCCGGTACTTGCCAGCTTCTTGGTTCTTCACTTGTATCTTGGTCTTCTCATAAACAATCTGGAGTTGCGCTTTCTACTAGTGAGGCTGAGTATGTAGCTGCTGCTAGCTGCTACTCATAGTTGGTTTGGATGATTTCTACTTTGCGGGATTTTGGGTTGTTCTTCCCTTCCAGAGTTCCTTTGTTTTTTGATAGCACTAGTGCAATTAGTGTAGGGAAAAACCCATGTCTTCATTCAAAAACCAAACATATTGATGTGCGTTTTTATTTTCTGAGGGATAAATATGAGAAGGGGTCATTGATCTTGTTCATGTTGATACCCATCAGCAGTTGGCTGACATTTTTACCAAACCCCTAGATCGGTCTACTTTTGAGCGTTTGCGAGGGGATTTGGGAGTCGTGTATCCTTTTTAGGATACTTTGAGTCAGTTTTTTCTTTCTTCTTTGTTTTTTATTGAGTCTTTTTGTGTGCGTTCATATCATGCATAATCATATATCACATTTTAAGTTTGCTTCTGTTATATGATTGATCTGCTTTACTTGCTCTAGCTAGTATATGCTTTTGATTACTTGTCGATGATCATGTTCTGTTTCAGTTCACATGATATATCTGATATTTGTCATATGCATGACTTTTATGCTTTAAAATTGAAAAATTATCACCATTGCTTCTGGTAACTAGCATGTGTAGGCTGAATGCTTTCGCTATCTTTTACATGCCTGGTAGCTAGATCCTTACTTAGATGCATATATGCAACTTGGACATCTATATGGTTTAAACATAAAAAATGTGCTATAAAAATGATAAAAATTCAGAAAAATGAAAAAATCATGCATTTTTATGATTATTTGAAAAGATCCAGGTGGGTTTGCTTTGTCGCATTGCATTGTTCTAGACTGCTTACCATAGCACTTTGATATGAACTAGGACGGTGTAATGTATGCCAAGACCAATGTCTTAAGCTTCTTATGGTCCAGCTCTGGTCTAGGCTTGGCTTGATCGGTTAGCATAAGGTTGACATGCAAATAACCCCTGGCAGAAATGAAAAAGAAAAAGTCTTAAAATTTTAAAAAGGATGACAAGTTTGCTGAAGCACTTTGTTCGGTACAATGCTTATCTTGGTAGATATCAGTTAGCTCTTGCATCTCATGCTTTACTTTGCTTGTCAACTAGAAAATGTGGTGATGCTTTTGTTTGCAAAATTCAAAAAATGCTTGCTAATGATTCTCTTTAGATATCATCTGTTGCACTGATCATGTCATGTATCTTAGACAGTATATCTTTTGCTATACCTGTTAGATGGTGTAATTGCAGTTAATCATATCTAAGAAGCATGCTTTTTACACTCCACCTGCACCCCATTTGCATTCATGGCATATTGTGAGGGGGAGCTGCCTTTCAAGGGGAGTTTGAGTTGTGTCTATGTCTTTTTAGAGTGCATTTAGTCTCACTTGATGAGTTCAATTGTCAACAAGGGGGGAAGAAATTTTGGAGTTTAGGGGACATTTTTGGATTTTCTCTTGGATTTATTTCAGGGGGAGTTTTTCAGTCTTTACCTTTACTCTTTAGATATCTTTGATGATATTTCTGAGATTGCACTTGTTTTTGAGTCTTTATTTTTGGTTAACCATAATGACCGTTTCCTTGCATGTGTTGGCTTTTGGTCATTAAGGTTCACTTTTATTTTATTTTCTTCTTTCTATTTTCTTTTGTTTTTGTTTTCGTGTTTCCACATGTTTTGAAGGTTCTGAAGAATTGCTGAAGAGGGTGTTGACAATGCACTCATCAAGGGGAGATTGAGGAACCATGTTGAAGAGCATGGGTCTTATGATCCAAATGTGATGAGTGATTGTCAACAGAAGTCAAAGAAGAGACATG